>JAQIYI010000035.1:0-39837 GCA_034700265.1 Polyzonium germanicum
ATTGTTATTAAATTTAATATTTATTTATTAAATTTAAATAATTTGTTACTAATTTGCATGATTGATACATGTACACTCATATATTTGAATATACAATGTATATTCACTCCATTGAGACACATTCAAAATATTCTCTTATTTCACGTTGTCCATCACAAGGTGATAAGTTCCGACGAGTACAGCATTTGGTTGGAGAGCCACAGGGACGCCGAGTTCTCAATGGACGAACGAGAGCAGCGACTGTTGGAGTCGGCTTGTCTCATCGAGACCAACATGGAGTTGTTGGGAGCCACGGGCATCGAAGATCGTTTGCAGGATGGCGTTCCTGAATGCATCGCGGCCCTGCGACACGCCGGTATCGTGGTGTGGGTTCTGACTGGCGACAAGCAAGAAACGGCTGTCAATATTGCCTACTCGTGGTCTGTAGTTAGTTGACTATTGTTCAATTAGATATTATGGTTTATGTCGTTAATTCAATTTTTATTTCAATTATTTTTAGCCGACTTTTCACGAACGACATGGAAATCTTGACGTTGAACGCCCGATCAAAGGTGAACTTATTATTTTGTACCATTATTAGCTTAAAGACAGTTGAGCAGTTAAATATCTTAACTGTATTAGTTTGATTGTTAACTTCAGGTTGAACCTTGTTTATCGTTAATTTTCACAGGAGGCCGCAGAAGCCACCATAATGTTTCATCTGAAGGAAATCGAGAAGGACTTGGCGACGCGGCCATCGACGCCATCGAGCCTCGCTGGAACCCTTTTGGGAACGCCCGATCTTCTCGAAGGCCGGAAGAGGAGCCTGGTCATCGATGGTCGTACGCTCGCTTTCGTCCTCGAGAAGTCTCTTGACAGGACTTTCCTCGACTTGGCGGAACACTGTTCGGCCGTTCTTTGCTGTAGAGCAACTCCTCTACAAAAGGTGAATCACTGGATCTCAAATCAAAACAGATCGGCGGCCATATTGATTAATCTCATTTTGTTTGTTTGTTTTGCCAGGCTTCCATTGTAAAGTTGGTGAAGGATCATCTTCGTGTGCTTACCCTAGCCATCGGTATCAAAATTTCTACTTTTGTTTTTGCGCGATCAAGCTTCTAAAATAAATAAAAATCAAATATTCTGATTCATCAGGTGACGGTGCCAACGACGTTTCCATGATTCAGACGGCCGACGTTGGAATCGGCATTTCTGGACAGGAAGGAATGCAAGCAGTAATGGCCAGCGATTTCGCGATGGCTCGCTTCAAGTACCTGGAGCGTCTGTTGCTCGTGCACGGCCACTGGTGTTACGACAGACTGGCCAGAACGATCCTGTACTTTTTCTACAAGAACGCCGGCATCATTTTCATCATCTTCTGGTACGAATTGTACTGCGGCTTCTCGGGCATGGTCGTCATCGAGCAGCTCAACGTCATGCTCTACAATTTGATATTCACGTCGCTGCCACCGCTCGTCGTCGGTGCTTTTGATCAGGATGCGTCGGCAGATCTTTTACAGAGCCAGCCTGAATTGTACAGACAGGGCAGGCACTCTGAGGTGAGAGTTTATATTTAAACTGATGCTATCAGTTTATTATTAATAAATTATTATTATAAATTTCTATTTTTATTTTTAAGGTGTATAAACCTCACTCGTTCTGGGTGAATATAACCGATGCTCTGTACCAGAGCCTTGTCATTTTCTTCGTAGCAACGTTTGTAAGTAACGTCCATTTAGTTTTTTTTCGACTCTTTACAGTCGTCATATACATAGCGCACACTTGAGGGCGAACTACATGTAACCTTAAGAGTCACGTGACTATGATAAACCAGCATTCACCAGTCCCTTATGGGTTGGTTAGCTTACCCTCAAATGTGTTTATGAATACGGCTATAAATCTTAAATCAGAATTATTTTCAGTATTTTGAAAATAATTAACATTTATTAAAGTGGTTTACTTTGCTAAAACAACATTATTATTTGTAAAAATAATAAATCCTAAATTGATTGGTCTGATAAAAATGAATTACGATCAAACCCTGCAGGCGTATCACGATAGCCCATTGGGAATCTGGGAATTTGGAATGACGATCACCATGGCGTGCCTTGTGGTTCAATTGTTCAATCTGTGCATTGAAACCAAATGTTGGGTAATGTTTATTAGTTTACTTTTTTTTTTCCTCTCTCCTCCCCCGCCCTTAGCATTTGATTATTTTGTCTAAACAGAGATTTATATTTTTGTTCTAAAGACGATGCTGCACCTCTCCTCGTTCGTGGTCAGCATCTTCTTGTTCTTCGCCTTCAATCTAATCTACAGCACCGTTTGTCTTACGTGCGTGGGTCTGCCAAATCCCTACTGGACGTTTCAGCACTGCATCGCAACGCCTTTGTTCTGGTTCATCGTGCTTTTGATCAGCGTGCTCGCACCATTGCCTAGGCAAGTCCGCATATCATAAAATAAATCGTAAAAATGGAATTCAATCCGCACTGTGCAATTTTTTCATGGGATGAAATATTTCCGGGAAAAGGGGCAAACAAATATTGGAAAGATTAAAATATTCTTTTACTGAAACCTAACAAAAAATTGCTTCGCAGATTCATCGTTCGCGTGCTGCAGACGACCATTTGTCCGTCGGACGTGACGTGCGCGGTCCTGGCACAGAAGAGGAAATTAAAAGCAGCCGCGAAGGTAGAGGTGGACAGGGGAGATTATGGAGGGCAGGTTGCTTGGTCACGTGATACTAGCGACAGTGTCGTCTCCTCGCCAGTCTCCGTCTGCAGGATAGCTGATCAAAGGCGGCGGTTGCAGCAACAGCAGGAAGCGAATAACCCACTGAACAACCACGTAAATGCATTGACAGAGATCGTCTGAATTCCACTTGAAAAAAAATTTCTTTTTCAAAAATCAAAACAAAATAAGAATTTAAAATAGATAAGGCCTGCTTGAATGACGTGGGGGGATTCAACTATTTGCGAGCAGTAAAGCATGCAAAAGTGTTTTCTTCCATCATTTTCTTGGAATTTCACCTCTTTTGCCCAACCTCCTTTGACCTTCGTTCCAAAAAACCCAAGCTCCATCTCCACTTGACTAGAAAAAGCAAGTCGTGCCGCGGCGTTGCTTAATTGGTTGTCACAGAAACCTCAGGTCTATGACTTGCTTTTTGTCGTCAAGTTTGAATCTGGTTTTTGATTTTTTTATCTCCTATTTCTTATGATTTTTCTATTGCTGACTAATTGCATTGAATTTTTTTGTTTTTGCATTGTGTGATGAGGCTCAAGATGAGGCTGGCTTTGTGGGCTATTTTTTCTAGCACGTCTTTTTTCTTGTGAGATACGTAGGTGTGTGTGGCGCTTCTCGATCTCATTGTCAACCTGTGCAGTAGTCCGTGGTTGGTAGTTGGTTAGTTAGTCTGTTTGTGTGATCACTTTTGGTTTTAAGCGTCACCCTGCAATATACGAGTGTGACAAAAGTGAACCTCTGCATTCAAGAGAATAATCACTTTAGTTGCACTTAACTCAGTTAATCGTGATGCTTAAAAGCAGGCGTGATGTGCCCAACCTGTAAGTTGGCTGTGACATCCTTAAATCAAAACCTCATTTGTTGACAACAAAACTAACTAAAACGTAAAACATTTACTAAAACTTAAAATTAATTTTTAATTTCAAGACGCGACCAACAATTCTGATGTAAAGGTGTTGCAAAGCATTTTTCTATTTTCTTTTCTTTTAAAATTTTAATATTTATTCACGCCTTGTGACGGCCAAATGACTCGTCACTATGCTTGAAAATGGGGTGTGGCTTTTGATTTCATTTTATTTATTACTTTATAGAGTGGATTTTCTGTTTCTGCATGTGTGTTGGTTCGTCAGTGTGTTTTTTCTTTTCTTTGCGTTGCGTTATTTTTTTTTTCAAACCGTGGACATTTCTTGATAATTATTGCCTTCCAAATGTCCACCTTTTGTAAAAAAAAAAAAACCAAAAAAAGAAAATTGCTCTTCAACTACATGTACTGAATTAATTTTGTTTCGTTTCAGCGTGCCAGCGAAGGCGGTGCTGACGTCAACACGGCTTTACCGGTGGACAACAATTCGGTGACGACCTGAAAAAACTCGCACACGAAAACGAAAAAAAAAAGTTTGTTTGCATCAATGGTGCTTTTTTTAACTTATTCCACTGCAAATATTTATAAAGAAATGCATTTTGTCATGCGGAATTAATTTTTAAGTTATTCGTCAGAAGCAGGTTGCCCGGTTTTGTCTTATTTGAATTATTTTTTTGTCGAGGGCTCGGAAGGAATTTTTATGTCCTCTTGTATTAAAAAATTCTCGTGCATAAGATTCGAAATGTGGGAAAATTTTGTTTTTTACTTTTGATTTCGTTTAGGTATTAGCGCTTTTTGAAGCGGATGATATTTTTATAAAGAAAAAAAAAATAAAAAAAATCGCTCTTGGAGATTTTTAGACTACTCTTTAAATTCAAATTCTTTGGCTTTGTATAAATCTTTAAAATAGTGGCCTTTGGGAGTGGAGTGTGGGGAAAACGTACTTAAAACAAACGAAGCAAAACGAAGGATAATGCCATTTTGGGGATAGAAAAATATCACCTATTATAGAATTTGTTGAAAGAAATTTTTGAACACATACATGTAGTAAGATTCCTATTTTTGCAGTCTACTGTGGTTTGAGTAAAGAGTGCCTTCGCGAACAAATAAACAAAAGATGACAATATTTTTCTTTCCAATCTTTTCTGCGTGATTTAAATTTAATAACGGACAAATAACCTTTTTCGTTTTACAATGTAAAGAAAAAAAGGTCTTTAATTTCAGTTCATTTTCAATGATTACATGATGTACAAACTGTTCAGAAAACGTCTTTGACGTCTCACTAATTGAAATACATATATTTGAAGCAAAAAAAAAATGAATTTAGTCTTTCGTAACTGGTTTCGAAAACGGGTTCAACCGAGTTATCCAAGTGCCACTGAAAGAAAATTAAGAAAAAAACATTACTTTTGAACATTAAATTATTCATTAGTTTCCTATATTTTAAAGCATTTAAATATTTATTATTTATATATTGGATAATTAATTTCGTTTCTTACCTGGTCTCTTTCTCAGTTGCCCGCTCCGCTTGAGTTTCTGCTCAATTAAAATAAATTACTTTAACATACTAGTATAACGTCGCAAGTATAACGTCGCAAACGTGCGTAACAAATCTTACCTTTTAATCTTTCGATTAACTGTTGGCGAAATTTGATTTTCAGAGGACCGTGTTGTTGCTTCAGTTTGTCGATCGCTCGCTGTTTGGCCAAAGCTTCCTTGAGCGTGAGTCCCAACCACTCTGCTTCGTCCTCCTGCACAGACAAAGCGTATCAGCGTTTTTATTTTGCAAACTAAAATTCACAAATATTTAGACTCGACGATCGAGCACACTAAACTAACCGGAATAATGCACTCCTTATATTTCTCGTAGATTTCTTCGCGTTTCTCCGGATCGTCCGGATACATGTCCTTTCTTGCTAGCGCGATAAGCATTTGCGACCTGAGCTTCAGCGCGAGAGCGGACCTCAAATCGATCACATCCGTCTACGTGGGATAAATAAAATAAACAAGCTTTAATACCAATTGATATATCAAGATTATCGAGAAGCCAACAAAACCAACAGAAATACAAACAAATTAATTTTTTTAAAATCTCAAGAAAACTATTTAGCCCTATGACTTGAATTTTTGAACGGAAATACGGAGAAGTCTACCAGCTAGACCCCACAACAATGAATACATATACGGTGCCTTGAGGATGTAGTCGTCAAATCCAAAGCTCCGATCGATAAGGTTCAGAGTACGCTCAGTGACCACCACGCTCATGTACTTGTCGAGTATGTTGCTGCGAAGGACGACGCGCTTCAGGACTGGCACCCACAAGTGGGCCACCCTGTGACCGGCGTTGCGTCTCGCTGGCGGTCTCTTGTAGCCTTTGATGATCGCTTCTCCGCCCCACAAACCCTCGTGGAACTGCTTGGGGTAGATGAGCGGCAGCGGCGTGTCCTGAACCCTCTTCCTGCGCGCGTACATGCGATGACCGGACAATTAGAACCTTTTAGATCATGACTAATTGACCATGCATGATGATATTACGTACACCTGCATGGGCATTATATGCATAGACAATTAATTGATTAAATCGCACCAGCCACCCGACAAGAGGTGCGTGGGTGACTTGACCCATTGCCGACTTTCGGGGACGTAATGAACGGCTTTCGGGGTTTCCTCCAGCATGCGAACGAGCATCCGTTTGTAGTGATCCGGCATTCGGTGGAACGGACTGTGTCTGTGGAAGCTGCTGAAGAACAGGTAGGCTTTCTCGTACTGGTATGCGCACATTCTTCTGCAATGCCCTCAACTGCATGGACTAGAGTGTATGTGTTAATTACTTTAATTAGGGCTAATGTAGGCCCATGAAAAATACAAATTTTTAATCATTTAATAGACAACGCTGAGAGGCGCTGTTACCTCACTTACCTGGCAGCAGCGCCTGTTTTGCAAATCATTCTGAGGTGCTGCCTTCTGGCGGTCAGTTTCCTAACTGTTACGTAATTGAACCTGGGAGGTGCTGCCACCTGGTGGTCAGTTGCCTAATCTTTACGCAATTTTTTTCTCTGAGGTGCTGCCATCTAGTGGTGAACTGTCGAACTATGCGAAATTTTTCTTGCCGCTTTCTTTGTGGTCGTAGAAGCGGAAGAATCGTGAAATTTTATCAGGTTTTCGCCCAAAAATAATTTATTCAAGTTGAAGTTATTTTTCTCAAAGATGAATATAAGATGTGCAAAGGTGAGATCGTGGAATATTCAGTTCAAACGCCGCTAGTTTAATCTGTTAGGCCAACAAGCATTTTTAGGCCTAAAAATTTCCCATCTGTAGGCCAGTAAGAGACATGCGCGTCACCTCGAATGGCCTCAAATTATTTGGTTTTGTTATAGCTTTTAGGTTTATTTGCGTGGTCTGGCTGCATGCACTAACTCTAGTCGCGTCTTGTGTAGTAAAGTCTAGCAGCGTGCTGCTGCTCATAGGCCGGAATCACTAATGCAAATCTCGGAGCTTTCTCGAGTCAAGACAGCTTTAGCAACTTCCGGTTATGAATGGAGATTACAAGCAAAATTCAAGAGTGCTCAATACGATCGAGTGGTGAGTGCAGAACTGCAGATGATAAGCCCTACAAATTTTGATGGTAATCGCCCTTCATAACCGGAAGTTACTAAAGCTGTCAACTCCGCAACTCAGGACAGGTCTGAGACTTAAGTGTATGACGTCACATCCTCACAGGTTAGGGTACATATATGTACGAGTATTGATTGTGTTTTTTCCACAGCCTGAAGATCTAATGAACATGCAGCACTGCAATCTGCTATGTCTGCCCGAGAACTACCAAATGAAATATTATTTCTACCACGGCATGTCGTGGCCTCAGGTATTCGTAACTAGTTTTAGCTTTGATGTAACGCAGTTGAAAGTATTCATGATATTCATTACGCACTGTGTGGTGTGTGCCCAGTTATCATACGTCGCTGAAGATTGGAAAGGCAAGATCGTCGGCTACGTCTTGGCGAAAATGTAAAATCAATCAAGTCTATTGAGCGTTTGAATTCTATGTTTCTAATTAATTGTTGGCGAAAGAACATATCGAGACGTTTCCAATTTAGCATTCCGTCTTCTAGGGAAGAAGACTCGGAAGACGATCCACACGGTCACATCACGTCCCTGGTAAAAATGAAATAATTTTTAAAAAAATCGCCTCGCGCATCAGAACCGGTTTCGTAGCCGTTTTAAGTTTCTTATTCACGAGGATTAACTTAAAAGAATAGTGATGCGTGACTTAGGAATAATGATTAGGCCTACTGATGGAAACCGTGTTTAAATTTTTTATCTTTCTTTGTAATCTTCAATTAATTATAAGCTTTAAATGCACCATAATTGGTTGCGGCTTCAAGGCAGATTTTTGTTTGTTGTTTGTGTTTGCAGGCGGTGAAGAGGTCTCACAGGCGGCTTGGCCTGGCTCAGAAACTCATGGATCAGGCGTCAAGAGCCATGATCGAAAGCTTCAATGCCAAGTACGTTTCTCTTCACGTTCGCAAGAGCAATAGGGCAGCGCTTCACCTTTACACGAATACACTAGGATTCACGTGAGTGTGCAAGGCGTTTGCTTTCAAACTTCACTTATCTAGGCGGTCTTTAGCCGATTTTAGACTTAATTCGCAATAATTTAACAAATTTGCTGATGTTTGTATGTTAATAATTCTAGGATAAACGAAATCGAGCCCAAGTATTACGCTGACGGTGAAGACGCGTACGCCATGAAGAGGGATCTAGTCAGCTTCGCATTGCAGGTACCGGTACATGTAAGCTTAAATTAAAAAAAATTCCAATCCAACACAATTCAGAGAACGCCTCCAAAGCCAACAAAAGGTTATTTCTGTACCATTGCAGCACAACGTTTCACCTTCGGATCCGTCCACGTTCTTCGACTCGAAAAATCAAGACGAAAAAAAGCGCGCGGACGAGAAGTGACAAGTGAGCTTTTCATTTTCTTCTGGCTGCGCTATTGGTTGGTAGATTGTTATACAATTTAGGCCTCGATATTTACTCAAGTGTTGACATTGCTGCACTGTGCACACCTAATCATACATGTACCTAGGCCTACCAAAAAGCAGTTTTTTTTATCGCGCACTTGTCATTAAAATGCGAACAGACGCACATTACACACACACATGCAAATCGAGCCTACTAGTCCTTGGCTCGCTCAGAACAAAATAGAAAAAACAATTTGAAATATAACGAAATGGGATTTATTTTCATATCTATTTTAATAATCTTGCGTAGAAATATGTTAGCCATTTTACGAACAATAAATTGCGGACAAGATATTAAGTGAACAAATCAAGCGTATAATTAATAATTAATACCGGTAATTGAAAAGAGCGCAAATATATATATACTGTATAACGCCGACAGGCTTTGCGTTTCATTTAAACCCCGATCTTTTCTAACAAAATGAATTTTATGTTTGACACGAGCGCGCCATCAACTGAAATCTGATGATGAAGGTTGAGGTCTCGCGAATTTTCTTTTTGTTATTAAACTGGAGCAGATAAAATACACAATGATGTTGTTTTGCTACATTTCAGCTTGGATGTGAAAGTATAAAGCCGTCTTCTTGATTTCAAGTCATCATGAGGTCTCTTTCAACGAGTGCTGCCACCGCTCGACGAACCGTTGCCGCCAGATTTCGAGTGAGATATTAACCACTGTAAGGTAATGTCTGTAACGTGTAAACAAAGAGAAACACATATATTGAGTTTATACAAAATTGAGCAATTGTTAAGCGCGGTCGGTTCCCACTAGGATATTTAATTTGGAAAAGAGGATGATTTCATACCGATGTTGTCCTTTTCTTTACACGATATCGAATAGCAGCAAATTTCCCTATCTTGGATGGCATTTAAACTCCTGAGAGAAAAAGAAAATTAAATCTTATTAAGACCTGCATACTCGAATTTCTCATGTTTTAAATGTTCTCGGCTCACATTCGCTCGATGAGCTCCTTCTCGTCGAGAGCGTTTGCGAGATCCCGTTTGTTGCCCAGTACCAAGATTGGAATTCCGGTTAGCTGAGGTTTGTCTAGCAAATTGTGCAGCTCGTTGCGCGACGCTTCGATCTTCTCGTGGTCAGCGGCGTCCACCATATACCTGCAATTAAATGATTAATATTTGATCAAAGGATAATGAGAAATTTGAACAAAAAAATGAGAATATTTTGGGCATTGAATGTTTACGTACACGATGGCGTTGACACCGCGGCAGTATCGCTCCCACATACTGCGAAACCTCGGCTGACCACCGATATCCCAGAGCTTTTAATTAAAAAGGTGGGAATTACGATTACGGTGTTGGAACCACTTCCAACAGCCAGGTTCTAATTCTAGCTTTTACTGTCAGCTCTTACAAATAATAATAATATATTTCTACATGTACCTTGATGGTGACGTTGCCCTTTGTGACCTTTCGCATGTTGAAGCCCACTGTGGGAATCATGTCTTCGCTGAATTGACCAGACTGCAAGGATAAATTTGCACATTGAAAATACAACCAATCATGAACTTGATTGAACCAATTGCATGCATGCCGATATATAATAATTAATTATAAACAGCAGGGAGCTGAGGTAGCCTATAAAGTATAAACTAGGCCTGATGAAGGAATGATCAGGATATATTTGACGTCACCGCGTCGACGTTGCATGCACGAAACGCGTCTTCAAATATATCCTGAAGTTTCTGCGGTACCCATTAATATTTTATGAGTCTCACTGGCAAAAAATGCAAAGCGTGACTCATTCATTCTTTTGTTTAGGTCTGCATTGTGTTCAAATTTAATGATCCTCGCGAGG
Source organism: Polyzonium germanicum (assembly GCA_034700265.1). NCBI lineage: Eukaryota > Metazoa > Arthropoda > Diplopoda > Polyzoniida > Polyzoniidae > Polyzonium > Polyzonium germanicum. Next base: position 10,424 of record JAQIYI010000035.1, read on the forward strand.
AATTGGTAGCCATAGCCTGCCTATAGATGTCAAATGTTTACAGTTTTATAGAAAGCGTTCATGGTTCTTTGACATGCTGGGTCGCGTTTATTCACTTTCAAAAACCCATACATGTATCTGCAATTACGTAACGATAATGAGTAAATATCAATGCGTGTGGTTTCTCTTAATCGGCATTGATATTTTCAACGCTAGTAGGGTCACATGGGTCGCGTTTTTTTAACTAGCAAAAACCCAACCATTGTAACGATGATAGATGAATATATCGTTGTCGCCAGAGACAATAGAATATAAAATTGTAGTCTATAGTCTCTGGTTGTCGCCATGCACTGCACTTGGTGATCTGATGACGACGATATATTTAGCTCATCATCGTTACGATGGTTGGGTTTTTCAAGTTAAAAAACGCCACCCGTGTGACCCTACGAGCCAAACATGGGTTCTGAATGTTAAGATATCACAGCTGACTTAAGTCAGCACATATTGCAATTAAGCCTAATCAGCATGCCCATGGGGCCATGCATATATTTGCATAGGCCTATAATCCTGTATATGCATGTGATATGCTAATTAGCATATCACATGCATATATAGGCCTATGCAAATATATGCATCGCCCCATGGACATGCTGATTAGGCCTAATTGCAATATGTGCGCATGTCTTTGGGTATACTAGGAATCGCGAGCAAAATTATAGCCGACGTCAATTGCAAATTGTAATTTTTGGTGCAAATATAAAAAGGGACCCAAAAAATGCGCGTCTCGTGATCCACGCGCGTAGGCGTATAAGTAGGCCAGAGATAAGCTGGCCTTAAATTTAGGCCCTAATCTCACCGCAATGACGTTCACGAATGTCGTCTTGCCAGAGTATTGCAACCCGATGAGCGTCAGTTCCATCTCCTCCTTCCAGAATAGGCTCTTGAACCAGTCCAGGATCCTGTTGACGAGCGAGATCATCTTGAAACGTCTGGATTTTTATGGCACCTTGTCTAGCAAACGAAGATCGCTGGACCAATATCGGAGAATAACGGCAATTAATTGGCAGCGAAGTGTCCCACTAGCGGCCCACTAGGCCGTCGTCGTTCGCTTGGAATTCTGGGTAATTTTAAATGCCCTCACGATACGAAGGTTCGTTTACACTTGTCAGCAACTAGCTACGTACTTTTGATTAATTATTCATTACTGTGACGTCATACAGGTGCACGCACGTGGCATGCGTGACTATTAATTAACTATATAATTAACGAGCCTTTAATTGGATTTCAAATTATTTTATTTGAAAGTGCATCATTTTTTTATTTTATTATTTTTTAAATTATTCAAATTACAAAATAAAAAGTACGTGACGTTCAACGTTTTATTGAAATTAATTTAATAAACTGCAATTTATAGTTAGAACATATTTAAAATCTAGATATTTATGCCTAATTAAAATCTAAGAATGTAATAAAACATGATGAAGTGCCCTTCATTTATTAAGTGCAAAAAAGTTCATTAATTCAAATTAGGCCACCAAGATATATTTATTAAAGTAAATGATTTGAATCAAAATTTGATTTCTGTGTTGATTTGAATTATAATTTAATTTGTGTCTATTGATTTGAATTAAATGCATATAACTTCTATTAATTAATAATTAATTTGGATTAAGTCAATTTATATTCAGATTAATAACATTTAACTTGATTTATTCCATTCATTACAGCATGTTTAGGTATTTGATACAATTCATTACGGTACCGGAAATTAAAAAAAAATAATTTCTGTTCTTTTTTTGCAAATAATTATGTAGGTTAATTGTCATGATCAATTATGACCGTGACCTGGTGAGCTATATATGATTTCATGGCACACCTATTACGACATCCGAGGAATTCAGCTCTGCCGCCTGCGCGAAGCAAGCCAAGTTGTGCATTAGTTGAGTTTCTTTCTCCATGGTTGGCAGGACGCCGTTCTGCAGGCTGCCATTGAGGAAGACAAGCTTGTCGACGAGCTCGGCATCCAACAACGCCCTGCGTCGAGTCGTTGACAGGTGAGCGCCAGCCGCGAACGCCTGCGACGGACGAACTGCCGTCGCCGGAATGCAGAGCATTCGCCGCGCCAGTTTGGACAGAGTCGGAAACTTGACGCTATTCGCCCTCCACCAGTCGAGCGGATTGGCGGACAGCATGGCCGATTCCTCGAGCATGTAAATGTCCACTTCGTTGCGGATGTCCGAAGCGAGCGTCGTTCGCCGAGCGATTTTCGAGTTGAAAGGACCGTCACCGACCCCGTTGGTGCCGCCGCCGCCGCCCTCGTAGATCACGCTGAGAAATTCGGCGACGGTCGGCTTCGGCTTGGCGGGCTCAGCTTGATCCTCGTCACAGTTTTCGTCGGCGCCCATGATGTCCTTCGAGGCGCCGTCTTCGTTCGACTCGTCGGCTGTCGAGGCGAGGATGACCATCGAGCGATTGTCCTCGACGAGCGTGGTCAGTTTCGTCTTAACCACGTTACGTTGGACGTCGTTCAGAAAGGGCAAAGACTTGTGACGCGGATCGAGCACCGTGGCCATGATGCCGAAGCTCTCGGTGAACGCCGCAGAGTCGAAGCTGAACTGCGCCTTCATTTCAGTAACCATCACCTTCGAGAAGAGAGAAGTTATTAAATTACACGTTACATTAATTAAATGATAGAAAATAAAATTGATAAAATTAAAGTAAAGTAAGAAAAACATGCAAGCCATTTGAAGACTTAATTAAAACTTGACTCGTCACGTTTTTCAAGCTCTTGACGAAGTCCTTGTCCGAAGTGGTCGGCTGCAAGTGCACGCTGACGAGGCTGAAGAGAATGGGAACGACGGTGGAGAGGCTGACGTGCGATTCGGCGCACAGCATATCGCGGACGGTTTCCAAAGGCCTAAGAGCATCGACGACGGCCTTCACTTCCGACCACTCGTCAGCATCGGGCAATCTCGGTAGCTGAGCGATGGCGATCGCGTCGATGATGCCCATCGGATCTTGAAGCGTCTGCGCGAGGGCGTTGCGTTGCTCTTGAGCGAAGTCCATCATCCTCCACGTGGCCGCCCACTGATCGGGATCGGCGTACCGATGATCCGTTCGAAATCGCTGACGACGAGGCAAGCCCAACTCCTTCTGTCGCAACTCGAAGATGGCTCCCAGCGGAGGATTGACGAGCAAACACTCGAGCAAGTTGCGACAGGTGACCACCATCTCGGACACTTCGGGAATGGCGAATGCGCCGTTGACGCAGTTGCTCAATGTCTGCGCGAAGCACGGGAAATGGTGCCAACCGAGGAGGGCGCAACTTAGCTGGACTTCCTGATCGTTCTCGTGGACAGCCTAAGTAGTAATTCAAATAATTCAAGTAATAACAAATTAATGATTTAGCATTTCACATTGGATATTTAAATACCATGCATGCAATTTATTTAAATACAATTATAATAATAAAACAAATAATTACAGCCACTACGGCCGTATCCTGAATGCTGTAAGCTTTGCACAACGCCATTATGACTTCGGTGACGCTTTCGGCCGGCGATTTGTCGTCTATCGGTTCGGTGCCCAACACTCTCGCCTGAAACTCCCAGGCAGGTGTGATGTAGTAGACGGTCAACGTGACGTAAGTGACGACGTCGCGCCCACCGCTGAACCACTTCTCGATGCCAAGCGCCACTTCCTGCGATTCCGTCAGCTCGGACGCCAGCCGGTATTTGTAGACTTCGTGCATCAACGATATCCGTCTGCACAGAGACTGTGGTAATCAAATGATTAAAAGTTGGGATCAGGTTTCACGCATCTTCCAATTATACATTTGTACATGTACCTGCCCCGATGGCACGTTGTAGGCTGGCTCGAGGAAGCGCAAAAGACCTCGAAATCCCTCGCCTTCAACGATCGACGGATGGTGAAAGTCGAGCGCCAGCAACGAGATGAGGTGAGCGGTGATGGTGTCGCCGCGAGATTCAACGCCGACAATCGGTGGCGCCTCGCTACTCGATAATGTCGAAGTGCCCGCCACAGATCGATTCAATCCGCTGCTCTTCAATTTGCTCGGTGGCAACTGGATGTCGACTCCGATGAGCGCCGAGTGACGCCTCAAGTGGTACTTCATGGACGTGGTGCTGCCGCTGAACTTTAGTTTTTCGGAGCATAGCTGACAGGACACCTTTGTGGCTTCCTCTTCGTCCAATTTGAAGTACTTCCAGACCATGCTCATGCGCTGCTTGCCGGACGTCTTAGTCGAACAGCCGTTGCCCGCCATGATCGACAGCTCGAAAGCACATGGATACTCAAGGTTCTCCTGTACCGGTAGATTAATTATTATAGTCAAACAATAAATGCGCTCACATATATAGGTAAGATCTACGCAAGTATACTTATAGGTAGGCTAATTAATTAATACAACTATAATTAACTAACTATAGTTAGTTAATTATAGTTGTATAGGCTAGTACGTAGCAGACAGTGGCATGCATATATACCAACATACATTTTACAAAGGTGACCCTTTTTAGCGCATTTAAATAAGCGCGGAAATTATCTGCATCATTTGTTGACTTTTGAACCTTGTAAAGTTGTGAATTTACTTTTGAAAATGCTATGATTAATCGTGTGACGTCACCGGTGTTAACCAGTTAACACGGAGACGCCGCCATTACTCGGACATTTGACGACGAGAGAAAGGAATCTTTGCGCGGTCACCGGTTACTGCATGCACGAACACCGCAGCCGAATAAAATCTGGCGCCGAATCTCAAAGTGCATATTTAAAAAACTAAAGATGAGTGCAAAATTACACGTATACGCTCACCGTTTGATTGCTTTTATATTGATTGATGATTTCCTACAATGGATGAATATTTTGTTGCTTTGATCTTTACGTACGGCCGAGAGTCCTGCTGACGTACGTCGTCATTTCCGGAGAGAACATATATTTGGCGGGAACTTCATTTGTATCGTGATTATCTTTTCAATTTTCTCTATTTGTTACATGATTACTGAAATGCGAATATTAATCATAATATTGAACATAATTTGCAGTTGAAATATTATCTGGGTGGCTCGAGATTCGCTGAATGTTTGGACATTTTAACAGTTTAAGATTTTTCAAAAATGAAAACATCCGCCACGGAAGTGACGTAAGATCTTGTAGATATTCGATATTGAATCGATGCTAAAGAGCGTCGATGCGTTTTCTGCATCGATGTCTTGCTACGTCATTTTGTTCCGAAAGCTCTTTTCTTTTGTGTTTCCTTTTGTTTTGTTTAAAATATTTGTTGATTTTTTGTATTTCTAGCGTGAAATTTGAATGAATTTAATTAAGTGTGCGATGGACAACACGAATAAGGAGACCATCTTCGACGAATTGAGCAGTGAGTTAAATTATAATTCTTATAAATAGCCTTTTATAGTCTTGAATCGTCTGCTCAAAGGGCGCACTTGTAGGCATTCCTGCGTCAGTCTGCAATCTGCCAGTTCTGTCTAACCTTCAGTGTAGTTTCTGGGAAGATGGTGTAGATTGACAGGTGACACACAAAGGCCAATGGCTGCACTGACCTCCACTAGGAGGCCTACAAATTAAGCTGGTTACGTTACGGTACCCGGGTGAAATAATTTATTACGGTAGGCCCTACAACGCAGGGCCAACATGTACCGGTGCATCATGTAGGGTTTGTTGCTAGCCTATGTTATTGTTTGCCTAGGCCTAGTAGTTTGTGTTTCCAAGAACTTTTAAAATTTCAACTTTTGTTTCTTAACATTTTACTCCAGATTTTGAGAAAAAGAAGCTGCAAGATGTCACTCCTCTTCTTGAAGATTACTTGGGGCTAATCGCTAAAACTGGAAACACCATGTATTGTATAAACTTGTTTGAACTAATGAACTTGAATTATTCCCCCCTTCCCCCTCCCAAGCTAGTCCTACTAAGGATCTTCACGTAATATGCTCTTGAGTTAAATTCGAGTTTATATATTTTGCATTTCAAATTAAAATATAAGATTTCCTTGGATGAAATTACGACCATTATTTCGTCATAAAATGGACAAAGTCATCACCGAGTTCAACGTTGCGTTTCCAGCCAACGATCTGCCGCAATCGGCCAATCTGGACAAGTTCGACTTTGAGGACATGCACGTCCGACTACTGAAAGCGGTCGACGAATTTTCTGGGTACATAGCCTATACGTGTCGGTTAAATTTGTTTAGATGTTTTTTCACGTACGGTATACAATATGTGCTTAGGTGGACCTAGTTTATTATATTGAATTTGAATTCGTCATTGCCAACAGTGAAGCGCAATTTATTTTATGGCAGAACACCATTTACCATCCAACGGCTATGCGAGCTTGTTATCTCGCCATACAAACAATACAAGAGGACGGATAAATTCATGCGGGCCTTAGAGAAGGATCTGTTGGTGGTCAGCACGATCGATCCCATGAACCAAAAGTAAATACGGCCTTCATGCTTATCTATTTGTGTTAGCCTGAATTTTGGTTTTCAATTCGATAAAAAAATATTAACAGGAACAAAAATGACCCTGAATATTCATCACTCGTGAACGGCGTTACGGTATCGACGACCTCTGTGAACGGAACGACAGGTAGTCCTCATCATTCTTCGAGTTCCAGCGACGATAGCTCCACAAACACGGACGAAAACTCGAAAGGTTTTGACACCCTATTTAGCTTAAATTCTCAATCGTGTTTGTTTATTCCCATACAAAATACTAATTGATCACCGCCAGGATCTGTGAGTACGAGCGACGAAACGACGCAGTCGTCGAATTCAACCTGCATTGCAGATTCTGCTCTGGAGCCGATGGAATCGGAGTTGCCTTTGGAAGTGGAAAATCCCATTCCCGATTCCAGTTCTAAACTCCCGGATGAGGTTGAGGCTCAAAGTGGGAAATTGTCCGAAACGATGAACCAACGAGAGGTCACAGATGTCCCTGGTTTGTAGCGAACAAATTCGATAGGCCTGCCTAGTTAATTAATTTTAGATTACTAAGAATATTTACAAATTTTAATAAAAAAATCTCAAAATTAAATGCCTGCCATAATAGAAGAACCTCCTTCGTCGTCATCGGCGTCATCGATCTCGTCAGAACCCATCGTAGAAGAACCGGATGAACCGACTGTTCAAATCCAGGACAGAGCTTGCGAACAGCACACAAGTAAACTAGGCCAGTATCTTGGATGTTGACATTTAATTTTTTTCTTAAAGATGCTTTACACAATTCTTATTACGCGGATGCCAAAAATATATATCTGGCCTAATAATTTGTGTTGTAATTTCATTATAAAGTTATAAACCTAATCTTACTTTTTTTTTCCGCAGGCTCTGAAGGTCTATCGATTGTTGAATTGCCACTCGAAAGATGTGAAACGGATGCGCAAGTGTCTCCTGTTGAAACATTGGAACCTAAAGTCGAATCTCTAGAGAATGAAGTCATCCGCAACGTTAATTTATTTCCCGAAGAATTTGCGGATTCGTCCGCCGCCGCAACCACCACGACGGCCACAACGTCGTCATCGTCTTCGGAATCTTTTGTCGTAGTGGCGGCGACGTCGTCGTCCGAAGACGCCGCAGTCTCGATGGAGGCCGAAAGTGAAAATATCGTCGAGTCGTCGATGCCAGCCACCATCACAACGACAGCACCGACGGACGAAATTCCGACGGAAGTGGAGAAAATGGAACAGGACTGACCAAGATAAGAAAAATTGGAATTTTTTTGTATAATTCATCTCTTAAGTAAACATAATTTTAATTGCTCTTGGAATGGCAGTTTTATTGTTTAGGTTTTGATCGATTTCACAACTCTTTTAGGAGCAAAGTCTTTTTCTTCAAAAAAAAATGGGTTTTATAAAATGTCTAATGAACTAGTTTACTAAATGGACCCATTTGTCAGTTTATTTTTTTTCAGTTTGGTTGTCCCTGGAGGATAACTAGTGCAGTAGCCAAGAATGATTTTCAGTTTTTTTATTTTATTTAGTGCAAGGAACAAAAGTCCAGAGCCTCTCTTCTTCTATAGGGAATAAATAATTATTAATAACAGACTTTGGTTGATATCCCTAATGGTTGTAAGGAAATCTTGAGCGCCAGTTGAGACGAATGTAATCCTATGGAGTTACGACAGTCTCAAGTCACGTTCAAGTTTTCCTTATTATCCTTAGGAATACCAACGTTGATGATGAAGACACACATTACGCGTTATTTAGCTTATTGACATTATATATTACATGTCTTATGCGACAAGGAGGGCGCCCAGTGACTGCATTTAATGATTTTATTATTCTGATGGAAAATCCATCATTTCAGTTGCATTCTATTTTCATTATGTTTTAAGACGACCATTGAGTTATGTTGCTATCCCTAAGGGTTAAAAGGAAAACTTTTAACGCGACTTGAGATTGTCTTAACTCCATGGGATTAGTTTGGAAAGTCAAGTCGCGTTCAAGTTTTCCTTTTAACTTTTAAGGAATTCCTTAGGTATTAAGTTCAAATGTCTTTTGTCGATAATACTTCTTTCATCGTTATAAACGGATTTGTTTAGTTTTTTTTATTTTTTTTTTGCTAACATTTTATTTTATATTTTTCCAATGTTATTTTTTCATTCAATTTATTTTTTCTAACCCGTAGCAGACAATGAATTTGTACGAATTAACGTGAAATATTTATTCTCTAATAAATTAACGATAAAAGACGCGACGTGTTTCTTAAAAGAATTCAAATATGCTTAAATTAAATGCCCGAAATAACCGTATAAATAATTACTATGTAATAAACGACAAACACATAAAATATGTAGAAAAAAAAGGGTGAAAATTGCAGGAAATATTCCGATTGCACTTATGGCGGGAGGCTACGGGGTAGTCTAGGCCTATTTCGTTAAATAAATGTGGCCAGAAATTGGAGATAGGCGTTATCTATTTTATTTTTTTAATTTTTAGAAAAGGGGAACCAACAGGCAGACTGCCTGTTGCCTCTTTCCGAAGACTTTCCAAAATTGATTTTTCAAATTTCATCAAGCTTGTCATGCTTATTCAAGATAACGTAAATAATTAATTAAATATTTTAAATTATGCTCATGGGGTCACCACCATATTAAATGCCATTGTATTTTCTAGTGGAACGGGGCAGCCAGGCTCTGGCTAACATTGTGAATTAACCGCGTTTACACGCAGAAAAATATGATGGTTGGCCTACTCGTCAAGCTTTGTTTTGCGAGTCGATGGATAACTGGAAGCGGAAGGATGAATTAGGAAGTAACATTTACAATTTAAAATTAAAACAAATAGTGAAATTAAAACGAGCAGCAGCATGAATTTCAAGGCTGATTAATTTTTCTTTTCTTAGTGGCGGCTGATTAGCGCGCCGAAGAGCATCGTGGCGACAGTGGCGGCCATCCAAGACTTGAAGTTCGGCTGAGGAAAGTCGGCCGACTCGTTGCATCCGTTGTAGTCGCACGTCAAAACGCAACCGGTGTAATAGTGTTTTTGGAAGCGGAACATTCCGCATTGGTTGTCCATGTTCTCCAGGATGCTTTTTTAAAAAGGCAAAGTGGAAAAAAATAAGAACTGAGTGAGTGTCACGTTACAATACTCCATGACCAAATTGCATGACCATCAGGCCTAATGAGCTCTTGAGTTTGTCAAATATTTACGTACCAGGCCCGGATGACCAGCGATTCTCCCGTGTTATCTGCGCGTTAAAAAGGACACGAGATTAACGGGAGGATCTTCTAATTCAAAGAAAAGGAGAAGGGTGAGGACAAGGACCTCTTTCACCGATGAGCTTCAGGCAAAAGTAGCCTGGAAACGTTCCTGTGTGACCCTCCTTTGCTACCATGCAATCTTTCGTATACACGCTGAAAGCAGGATTATACGGGTCGTGGCTTCGTACACAAATAAATAGATTATTTCGCATTATGATTTATTTATATTCTTTTATCATTTCTTGCATACATTATTTTATTTGTTCTAAATTTTATTATTATTATTATTAATATTAGGCCAACTAATTTAATATATAAATCAAATAATTATAACCAATTGATATCCGATCCGTTCCAGGAACTGCACGTGTAACAATTAATGGCGTCACCTTTTTTGGTTAAAAAGAATTGGTTAAAATGTGCACGTATGGCCGACATGACGTCAAGCACGGCATGCTTTGAATCAATATTAAATCAGATGATACCCAAAATGACGCATGGAGAGTAAACAACATCAACAACTCACCATTTGGTGCGATCATTAGTAGAGTAAACACGATCGATAACGTCGAAGAAAGCAAACTGATTTTCGTCACTCGAAGCATGATGACGTCCTGGAAAAATACATATCACGTGAACGTCATCATTATTCATTGAAATTTTTGGACTCAAAAATAAATTTGTAGCAATAATAAGAAACGCTTAGGCGATAAGGACGTACGGTACCTTATTTGTTGAGTCATGTCATTTTATCCATATCAATTGATTCGCATTAATACGTACGCCATTTACAAATAAATAGGTTTTCACTGCGCCAAATTAATGGAGTAGAAATCCTTGCGTTGTACGCCACAATTCGAATGTCGACGACGCTAAGAAATCGATGAAATATATTAAATTGATTTTGTTCGATACGCAAGATATAAAATGACGTTGTTAACGAATAACGAGGCGCAAATCGACGTCACTCACGCATGCCCGGGCGAGAAAAGAGCAATAAAAAAAGATGAAAAGGGTTGCCATGGCAACCGCAGGCGATCTCACCTCTCTCAGCATCATTCTGGCTTTGCTTTTTCCATATGCTTGCCTATTTCAACAAAAAAAATATGAGAAATTCGACACTACGCTTTTCTTTGTGTTAATAGTGCTGATGGGCCTATTACGTCACGTACACTTCAGAGTTACCTGCACCACGCTCCTTTAATGTACATTCTTGAGGTTTACACTTCCGGTTGACACTGGAGTCGATCAAATGGCTAAATCAAATAAATGTAGATTTTATTGGCGGTTAAAACTAACAAAAAAAACTAATAATTTACCTTACTTGAAAGCTGTACCGTACGGTAGGCTACTTTGTGAGCGAATATAATTTACACATTTAAGGCTAGTGGTCCTATTTATGGGACATTAAATGACATAAAAACTAAATTTAAATTACATTAAAATTTTAAACAGGCATAATCTAATTTCTAATACGTATGTATAGGCCTAAACCCACAGGTAAATATATTGGAAGCGTACGGTATACATTTATACCTTATTTATGAATTACTACCGGTATGGTTCCTACCGTGGTAAAAGTATTGTTCATTTATTTAAAGTTTTAAACTAATTTAATGAGTTCAATTTAAATAGGCGTACTTTTCTCAAAGGTACCTTAATTAGTTAAACATGAAATTTGGTCAATTTAATAAATTAATTAAATAATTATAATATTAATAAATAAATATTAATAAATGAGGCCTAATTATATATGAATACGGTGTAGTATATTAAATTGGAATTAAATTAGTCTTCAATCATATATGGTATGACTGGTATACCTGGATGAATAATTTCTGTTCTCTAATGATTTAATTAAATTCCAATTGAATTGATTTGAATTGAATTGTTTTAAATATACGTAAATCTAGATTTATAATTATTGTTGCCTTAAGATAATTTTAATTGAACAAATTGTATACCGCCTTAGCTTGATTAAAGTGGAATCGAATGATCAATCATTTTATTGCCTTAACTTAATTAAATTGAAATTGAGTCAATTATTTAATTATATTTTAATTGAAATTACTCTAATCAATTCTTAATTACTCGTTAGGCGGCGCTTCGATCGAATTCTTCGAGGCGCATGCGCAGTGAGCATCGCATAAAAAAGTGAGGAGAAGCGAAAAATGGCGGATTAACCACATGTTATAATTCTTTGTTGTGTTTTTTCACCGAAACTTTCCACTCATTTTGCGGCCGATTTTCGCGCGAAACTCGTCGTATTTTCGCGCGTCGAATCGTCTTCGTCGGTGTCGATGCCCCATTAGAGCCATGCCGCTTCGCTCTCGTCGATTCTGAGTGCAATACCGTGAGTAGGCCTACTTCAGTTTTTGGGCCTAAATTTCTTGAAAGGATGTTCGCAGGAAGTCGGTGGACGACGAAGACGAAGGGGAGTAAAAAGGGTTGAAAGTTGTTGTTTTTTGTGAAAGAGCGAGAGGTGCGTGACTGTGTGCGTCTGGCCGCTCTGTGTTCGAGGTTATCTTTTGCGTGTTCGCCCCATGGGAGACAACTTGTTTCGCAGCGGCGAAAACAGCGGAGGCGGCAATAGCAGGCACGCGATGGCAGGACCGGCCGGCATCCAGGCCTTCCAGAGGTTCATCGAGACGCAGTGCCCCGGTGCCAGCGTTCCGGTGGACCTGCTCAAGATTGCTCGAAGCGTCGGCGTCCGACGAGGAGGAGGACCGCCGACAACGCCTCGGCAAATGGGCGGCCGCATGAACCAGCATCAGCACAACCACCATGTTCATCATCCAGGTGAGGGTTGGCAACGTAAAAAAGGCCTAGGCCGACCTTGAAAAGGACTTATTTACATGTAGGCATACCGTAAAAATGACTTAAGAAGCTCTAGCGTACGAAAGAAATCATTTTTTAATGTTTGGCGGGTTTTTTTGGCAGCTTTTACGTAATTTTCATTTTAAATATTTTTACCTTCACCTGAAATATGCTGATTTTTTTCTCATTTACTTATCCAGGTAATGTAATGTTGGGGGCTGGTGATTACAACAACATCAGCGGCGGATGCGGCGGCGGAGGTAGTCCACGATTGTGTCTCCTCGTCGACGGCGAATGCTGCCTCGATCGACTATACGGCGGCTTCTTCTCCGATTGGGTTTGCGGCGGCCAATGGAATCGCATGGTACAGTTTCTGGCCGTGCTCATTCAGACGATGCGCAACAACAACATCGAAGTGACTGTCGTCTTCAACGGCGGTCTCGAGTCGCAGCGCATGGCCGAATGGGTGGCAGCTCAGCAGGCCGAACGTCGCAAAGTATCTCAAGTGCTGCGTCACTTGGACGCCAAAGGAACACCGCCGCCCAAAGTCTGGTGGTTGGCGCCCGTCTGCCTGCGAACCTGTCTGCGCATGGCCGCGCGTCACCTCGAGGTACCCGTCATCGTCACCATTGACGACCATCGACAGGAGGTGATCGCCTACCTCCGCGAGAACAAGTTCCAAGGACTGATGGCCGAGGACGCCGTCTACGCCATTTTCGATCCTCCTCGCTACTTCTCTTCGCAGCAATTGAAGCTCACCTACAAGGTGCGCGCCTTCACTTATTCCGTTTTATTAGATCGCCTAGGTTAAGAGAGCTTGTCTAGACTGTACCAATTCATAGTAGGGTTACCGAGCGGTACATTGCTCATTTGCTCTTGATCAGTAACAGCTAGAAAAATTGGAAATTTTGATTAATTTCCTTTAAGAAAATCAGCTCGAAATTTGAACGTTCGGACCTAGGGGTTTGTCATTTGGTCCTTTACTCCATTGTGACTCCCTGCAGTTGACCGCGAAAAACATTCCATTAGGCCTACGTTGGCCCTGAACCTCTTGACATTAGGCCTAATCAAGAATTCAATAGGCATAACGCACTTGGCCTAGGCCTAGCCAGATTTTAATTTTCTTCTGCTGGTTAATTCGGCATCCGAGTCTAGGCGGGCCATGCCTATTTGGGCGATCAAAAGCACGTATTTATTAGTCTTTCATACGAACAAGCAACTGTAGGCCTATGTTTCAATTATTAAAGTCTAGCCTAAGCTCATTTTCTTTTCTAGAACCTCTAGCCTAGGTCTAGTATGAACGATTATATATGCTCTCCATTTTTATTTTGTATGAGAGAACCAAAGGTCGTCAGATGATCTTGGCAAACGTCGTAGGCATGGTCTAGGCATAAGTTAAGTGCTTAAGGCCTTACGCTGAACGGATACAAAACTAACCCGTTTAAGTCACGTTGGACTAAGATTAAAATAAGCCTATTAGGATAAATGTCAAAAGATACAAAAAACTTCAGTAAACGTTTTGACTAAGGCTCGTGCATAGATTAAAGACGAGTAGGCTTTTATTCCTTCAAAACGAAATCCTGTTTCGCTTGGTTAAACACCAATCACGTGACCACTTCTTCAGTGTAAGCCTAGCCTACACTTGTACACAGCCTGTAAAACGAACTCTACAGTTATGATTGAGTTCAATAGATTGAACGATTGATGAAAAATGACTAGGCCTGCATTGTACACGTAAATTGATTGAATTTAATTTGAGGTTTTAAATTTGATCACTTAACAATGGCCTAGTTCATTTTAGTCACACTTAAAATTCACTCTCGTTTCCGCTCAAAGTCCTCGTCAATATAGTGTGCTTTCACAGTAGGCTAGACCCAGAAGCAAGGATTTGGAGCAAAAACATGATCCACATGCATGTGCACTCAATTCATATACTTTTGTTTTCATTATTAAAGGGCTCGCTGGAAACCAAAGAATTCATCATGGACGAGGTGGCCAAAAAGCTGGATTTGCATCCGAATCGCTTCTGCGTTTTTGCAGCTTTGCTCGGCAACTGCGTGCTTACCGAAACAGATTTGGCTGACTTCTATGCTAGCCTGCCCATTGAGAACCGTGCCAAGGTGACCTTTGAATTTTCTGTAAATAAGTATTTTGGATTTCACGTGTCGCATGTGTACGCTAATTTCTATATTCTTGTTGTTACATCCAATCTAAGGCTACCAGTGAGGTTTACATCAAAGCAGTTTGTGCTTACGTCCGAGCTTTGTCGGGCGTCGACAACTTGGATGCGATCGCTGCGCAAATTTTTGGCGGTGGAAAAAATCGTCCAGATCCCCGTCTTCAGAAATTCAAAGCGTCTGTTCAGTATTATCTGAACGGAACCAAAGATGGTTTCCTGCGTTACAGACCACCGGCTCTCGGTTTGTGATTATTGATTGTTATTATAAGCCTACATGTAAGAAGGTTGCAAAGCCCTCGATCGCACGTGTTCACGTAGCTGCGGAAAAAGTGATTGGAAATATTAAATTAATTGTCCATTCATCTTTAAAATGTGTATTTTTGCCTCTCAGGGCGTAAGGAGCCGAGTCACTATGTTGCCACGTGGTCCGCATCTACTCCGCAGACACAACAAAACGATGAAGAACTTGGAAAATTTGCGTCGGAAACTCAAGAAAGCGAAGTAGGTCGATTCATGAAATTATGAATAGCTTTTACTCAAGTGCCAAGCCCGAGATAATTTCCATTTGGGTTTTACTTTCTAATTCAGACAGTTCGCGTAGAAATTCTCACGTGCTTTGCCTGATTCAGTTCAGATACAGAGCGTGGCTCTGATGGGTTTGTTCGTTTTTAAAAAATCTCCTATTCTCTGTGCTAGTTGTCCAGCCTTAGTGCTTACAAGGAAGCAACTTGTAACCACGCTTCGGATAATCCTAATATTTTGATCGATGGCACTCTCCAAACTAAGGTAGGCCTAGCATAAAATAAAGTAAATATTTCTTAAAGAAGTATCCTTGACCTTCTGCAAGGGATAATCGATTTACACTTTGAATTTCAGGCTGGTGAAGCATTGTTGCCTACTTCTAACAACAACTCTGCAATCGGATCCATTTCTAATTCACCTGATAAAAAAAATGCTATTGGTAACTTATTTGACGTTCTGTCTTAAGAATTTCAAGCATTTCGTGTGAGCACTTTAAAGTTAAGAAGCCATTTTCTTGTTGTTTCTTTGAAGGGATTGCTGTAAATCGAAACGGTTGCGCAGCAGGAGGCGTTCGAAATGGAAATAATTCAAAATCTGCCACACCTCAATCGAACCGTAATGTTCAGGTGAATGGAAGTCTTTTATTGGGCTCGAGCCCTTCGTCTAGCTCGTCCAGTGCAGCGGAACTGTCCACTTCGACTCGCCCTGTACAATCCAACGTAATCCCTCCCTCGCCTTGCGTTTGATTGTTACTCTTAGCCTTCGTTGCTTTAATTGTTCCGCCAATAGGCCTAGTGATTATTTTTGGAAACATTTTTAAAATTGATTTATTTTCTTTTCTTTTTTCCTTAACGGTAAACCGTAGGTTCCTGGATGTTATTCGTCTTCTGTGGCAGGTACTGGTAGCACTCCTAGTGCCAGTAGTTGCGGCGGTTATCCTCATCAGCCACAGCCCAGCTTTTACTTGCCGACAGTCCAGCCAGAAGTGATGCGAATGGCGAGCGAGCGTCATCAGAAAGGATTGATGTCGCCGTGGATCTTGCAAGTGCTCACTCACGGCGAATTCAAACTGCCCGTTTGTATCGAAGAGGACGTTCCTTCCGAGTTGCCATCTTCGGCCCATCTGTACCGACAAATCAGACAGATGATCTACGCCATCCTCTTCAATTTGCACCATCTGCAGTACCAGGTGAAGCAGAAGCAGGAGTTGCAGAATCCAGGAATGAGTGCTACCGGTAAACTTGCCCTCATAACATACAAAATGTGTGTTTAACGTTTAAGGTTTCTAGCCGTCCCTCTTCTTGACTATCCTTTTCTCAGAATTGACTCATGCTAACGTGTTTGTCTTGAGTCTGTCTGGAGAAAGAACTAGCCTAGTGATTTAATTAGTTCCTAGTTTTTAGAGTGAACAATCTGAGAAAATTCCTTTCGTTTATAGCAGAGGAAAGCGTGCCTGACATTCTGGTGAAAGAGTGGGTGTGGAGCAAGTACAATCAGTACCGCAGTCCGGATTTGGTGCGAGCCGAGCCACTGGGCTGGCCAGTGCCGACCGTTCAGCGACTCTGGTTCGGCAACAACATGGATGACAAGAAACGTCGTGTGCGAGCGTTCATCACGTGCATGCACAGCGACACCCCTCTCATGCTCAACACGTCCTACGTGCCGCAGCATCTGCTCGTCATGTGCTGCGTGCTGCGTTACATGCTCGCTCAGTCGAGCTCCGAGATGCGGATCCTGCGTAATCACGAGCTGAGCGCCTTTCTGGCGCAGGCCGTCTCACCGCGTCTCATGGACGCGCAGTACATGCAGCAAGTGCAGTTGCCCATCGTTTCCTCGCGTTCGGTTCAACTGGCAGCTCTCTTCATGCGCGGCGTCGAAACGGCTCTGTTCGCCAACGACGCCTGCGGAGCGCCGATTCCGTGGCTCATGTGCTGCCCGTGGTTGTTCTTCGACGGTAAACTGCTTCATCTCAAGCTTCAGGAAGCAAATGAATCCAAAGACCTTCTGGACATCTGCGAAGGACAAGTAGGCGCATTTATTTATAAATTTAAATTTAACCTTAGAGTTGATTTTTTTAAGTATTTTATTTTCTAATTATATTTTATTTAGTTTTATTTTCTAAATTATATTTTGTGCTTTATTTTATTTTATAATTTCGAATCTTTAATAATTGTTTAAAAAAAGTCAGAGCAGGTGTTGAAGGTGGAACGAATGAGGCAGGCTATCTTGAAGGGCTTGAAGGTGGAATTTGCTAGGCGAACACTGCCGGACATGGGTCCTCACATGTCGCACAACCATCACCACCACCACCAGATGAACATGGGCCACAGCCAGTTCCTGCCTGCTGGCGCTCATTGGCCCAGTGCAGGGCGTTCCAGAGGGGGCGCCGTTGGTGAGATTTGTTTTTTGTTTTATGTTATTTAATTTCATTTGCTTGCTCAACTTCGCTCTGAATTTCTTAAAGTGAGCTGTTATGATTCCTGTTTGGATGCTTATAGCCGGTCGAAGAGCGGTCATTGCGAGAGGTGGACAGTTGGAGATCGCAGGGGTCGTCGTGGGAAGTTGGGGTGCGAATTTCGGAACGAATAATAGAGGCGGTCGAAGTGTAGGCGGAGGTGGTGCTGGCGCTGGCGGAGGAGGGGGTGGCGGCGACGATGGAAGCCACAACAACAGCAACGCCAGGGGTCGTGGAGGGAGCGGAAGTGGTGGCGGTGGCGTGGCACCGCAAGTGACTTCAGTTGGAGGACCCAGACGGGGAAAGCCAGGCTACGTTAAAAGGTACGAAACAGATTTTTAACAAGCTCTTAGTTAAAAAAAACTGTTTTAAATCTAAGTAAATTATTCACAATATTTCTGTTTTCATCAGATATGCTGTGAATAGCGCCGGAGGTCAGAACTTTTTTAACGGTTCGCATATGGGTCGCGGCGGGCAGCCCTCTTACAGCATCCGCCGTCCACCAGCAGTCGTCCGACGCCCGACGCCCGCTACCGGTTCTGCTCAGAATCAGGGTGCCAAGAAAAATGCAAACAAAAAGACGGGTTCAAAGGGAGGTGCAGGAGGAGGTGCGAAGACGTCATTCAACGTCGACGGTCAGTCGGTGCGCAAAGTCAAAACATCAGGGGACAAGTGAGCTTTTCGTTATTTATAAGTATTTACAGTATAATTAATTTAATATTAATTTAACTTTTGTTAATTTTTATTAAATTAATCCTTAAACTTAATTTGTAAATAAACATTTTTTAAAAAATAAATTTAACTTGCTCATAAATCGAGTTTTTACTTTGTTCTTAATGTAGATAATGTATTTGTAAACGCTAGATCCTCGTCAAAGCAGTTAATCAAAGGTGCAGATTCCGCGAAAAACAACGGTGGAGGAGCCGCAGAAGATCAATTCGAGAATGCCAGTGCTACTTCCAACAACGGAGAACCGAAGTTGGCCAAATCTAGTCCGACCATCATGAAGAAACCGTCGGTGGATGAGGACAAAGCAGCCATCGTCGTCGTTCCCCCCGTCGTCGTTCTTAACGCTAACACCGTCCCAACCGTTGCTGCCGATGCCTCTTGCTCTGACAACTCCGACCCTGGTCCTTCTAATGCTGCTCGCGCTGCTGTGATTACGAACAACGACATTGGCGCATTGCCGAAGAATGGCACCATCGTCAATTCCGACAGCATCGTCGAGGTTGTCCAGGCCTCCATCGCAGTTGCGGCGGCTTCTGCTGCTGTAGCTGAATAGCTTGAGTCAGTGTCGGTAGTTCGGTAGTTTTTTTTCTTTTTCTTTTTCTAATGTGCCACTCTTGAAGTCTCGACTCTTTGAGCTCAAAACTTTCCACGATTTTTTTTTCTTTTTCTACTCGATTGTTCGGAGTCGCGACATCCAAGTGATTGGACACAATTGTGATAAGTGGATTTTTGTTTTATTTTTTAGCTTTAGCTTTATTTTTTTTTGTAATGATGTTTGAAGGATTGTTACTATCTTTTATTTACATTTTTTCGATGTGTGTTTGGAACTGATTTTTTGTTTTTAATTCTTGTCCACATTTTTTATCTTCATCAACGCCAGCGGATGATTAGAAGCGGGCAGAAGAATTTATTTTTATATATGTCTTGTTTTGAAAGAAGTTTTTTTGGTCAAGAGTTGCAAGTTTGCAGAAGATGTGTTAGTTGATCGACGCCAAGATTTCAAAGTCTACTTGAGGAAAAGAAAAAAAATGTTTTTTGATTTAACTTTTACTGAGCAAGGAAGGGAAGCAAGGAGGCGTAGGGTAGGTCTAAAATCCTTTCCTTTTGTCTTTGCCCCTCTCCTTTTCACATTGCAGAAGAGCCTCATGCCCCTCACATGTATGTGTCAAGGGCTCTTCGTAATTTGTGGTTTCATTTTCACGAACATTTCCGACTGCTGTCCTTAACTAGCAGTTAAGTGATTTATTTACCAATGATACGGATTTACAAGTGTATAATAATGCTCGATTAATTATTCATTGATACGCATTATTATTATTAATATTACTATTATTTTTAAATTTGGGGTCTTTAAAGAACCTTCAGACCTCCTGACCATTTCGCAAACACCATCTAACGAGATAAAGTTGTCTTGTGATCCTTCGTTCTGATTAGAAAAGTTAATTGCAATGAAACATAGTGCTGTTGAATATTTCATTGGACTTACCTTTTCTACTCGGAATGGAGTGAGACTAGTTAAAGTCGATCGATTTTAACCAAACAACATGCTAATTATATGGTGCCTAATCGCGAATAGTTAGGCATATAATTTTTTTTTTTTTTAAATATTTGTTGTTGATGAACCAAACGATTACCGGATCCACCTATCGCGACAATTATATACATATTGCAAGATATTGCATTTACATGCAACAAATACGCATACGCACGCGACTGTACGCTTTTTTTAAGTACGTTCGCAACGATTGTACTTAGGCTCCATGGTTTGGCATATTGAAAAGTACGGTCACGTGCGTACTTTTTCTTTATTCTTCCACGCGAACGTTGCAGCGAAACACGAGCACTTGCTCACGCGAGCAATGCATAGCCTGAAAACACTTTTTTTTTTTTGCCTTTTTTGAGATAAAATAGATTGGTTTTTTGACGGACAATTACGATGTCTCAATAACCATTTTTTTTTGGCCCATCTGCACCACCAATAACCACAAAAAGCCATTAAGATGGGCGTGGTATAATGATGAAGTGACAAAATCGGCTATTTTGTTGGCAGTACCTTTTGCCCATTACGAATATCGGCCATTTTTAGATAATTCACTTTAATGTCGAATTAATGAAGGGAGATTTTTAGGTCATTTTCTCGTGACCTCCAAAAACACAACGTTGTTTGACCATCTTATCGTGTTCAGCCTGAACACGATCATATATGCAGCTGTATCTTAACCTGATCTCGGGTTCAAGATTTTCAGAAAGATTAATTTGAGTCTGAAAAAAGATTCAAAGAGAAAAAAGAAAGCTTAAGTTTTTTTCAATGGTGAGGTCAAATAAATTCAAACTGAAGTGTTTTCTTTTATTTGACCTGACCACCAACCACCACCAATGACTCCTCCTCACAGGAAGAGAAAATTATTGAAAAAAACAGGAAAATAAAAACTTAGTTAAACTTATAAGAATAAAAAATAACAATAATCTTAGCTCTTTAGTACGTGCGTGTTTTTAAATAAAAAAAATCAATTATAATCATTTTTTTCGTCAAATTTTCTCTTATAATAATTACATTTTTTCTTTCTTATCCTTGAACCACGAATTAATGAAAAATAAAAAACCACCAATAAAAATGTAACTATATAAAACAGCGTGATTATGCCTAATATTTTTGATGATTTGAAATTGAAACTTATTTCATTTCATGCTAAAATTTTAAACAAAAATCTTAAAATGATTTTTAGTTTTCACTTTGTGGTTACAAATTCAGTTGTTTTGTTTTTAATTTTTCTTCATTTATGGATTCATTTTTTTTCTCTCTCTATGTTTAGTTTGTGGCAATGCAGATATTGGTCTCCGCTAAAAAATAGTGTCATTTCAAGTGTACTTTTAAATGTCGTTTCAAATTATGAATGAAAAAAAATACAAGGCGTAATTTCAAAGTAATTCAATTCAATATAAAGTAATTCAATTTAAAAGCAATGCAATTCAGGTTGATTCAAAGTTCGTTTAAACTAGTTCCGAGTGAACTGAGTTTTTGCGCTAAACGGAAGGAGACGGGTGGATTAATTACCATCCTGCAGAAACTCGTTTACTAAAAGTCAGTTCAATCTGAACTAGTTTGACCGTCGTGATTGAAGTGCTTAAAGGAAGGGTTAATCCTTCACCGTCAGATAAGTTTGCGCTTTCGATGTTTATTTTTCTTTCGCGGAAAATATTTGCATTGATTTTTTGAGCTGAATTTAATATTTTTCTTTCTTCCTTTCGTTGTGTTTCTGAAATTGTCGTTTTTCTTTTTGAATTTCTAAGAAATATCGTCTTATTTTTTTTTCTCTTCAATCTTTGATTGAAATAATATTTTACAATTTGCGATCAATGCGTGAATACGCCACGTCAAAATAGCGTCACGCGTTGAAAGGCTGAACTTTCAAAAAAAACATGTTAATCATATAGCTTAATATTTCATTGTTGTTTGTTAACGTTAGTGTTCGAAACAGAAAAAAAAAACCTTTGAGGGTGATAAATAGAGAAATTGAAATTTTCACTTGACTTATTTTTAATATTCGAGACATCTTTTTATTTGCTCGAATAGGTTTTTCAAACTTACAAATTGAAAAACCTTTTTTTCTTGAGATTGTTAATTATATTATAATGTTAGCTGGAAATTTCACGTTTCAATATAAAACCACTTACTTAGCCAGTGTTTACCATAATTATTATTATTGCTGGAATTTGCTGCTACTGCTGCTGCATTTACATACTTGTATCTCGGGTGTATCAGGTTATTAGTTTTTTTTTTGGTTTTCTCTCTTCGTCAATGTGGGAAGGTTCACTTTAATCCCAAACACAAACGCGTATTCAGTTTAAAAATGTTTAAAAAATGTCACCAAAAAAGATCAAACCTGTTTGTTTTAAAAGTTAAAAAACAACTTACAATTTAAAAGTACCTAGGCCTATTTCAATATATTCAACTTTTTATTGTTGTTCTTGGCCGGAGCGTGAAGTAGAATGAAGCAATATGGGGCAAATAATTTTCACTTGGTAACTGCTTTAAAACGTCTATAAAAATTTGGAAATTTCTAAAAAACAAAAATAATTTGGTTAAAAAGTTACAAATCTTCTACATTTAAAACGAAAAAAAAATTATTTTCGGGTGATTTTTTTAACGAGGGTTTCCTTAACGCGATCGGCTCGGATGATTTTGTAAACTTGTATTGTGAAAAACAAAATAAATTAAAAAAATTAACTGTCTTTTTATTAAGGTTTATTTAAATGTTTTTTTTCCCATTGGAGTTTATACAGCTAACCTTTTTACAAACCTCGCACCCAACTGATGAGAATCTCAATAATCAAAGTAGGCCCAATTGTAACTAACTTTATGGTTTTGGTTTTTATTACCTGGTCTGTAAACAATACAGTTCAGGTGATTTTTATTTTTTGTATTAGGCAGATGTCACTTCTAAGTTGAACTGAAATCCGGAGCAGCCAACCATGTAATAAAACCAGCAAAATTGGATTTGACCTAACAGTAACTTTTGTTGTTGTTATTATTTTATGTGATAGTTCGTTTGTTTATGCAAGTTTCTTTTCCGGTCTGACCTCCAAAGTTATAAATTTTAGATGGGGGGATCAATCTGTCATTCGGATCAGCGATTTTTATTTAGGCGAATTTATATAGGCCTACTCGCTAAATCTCAAGCTGTGTCATCTTTGATTGGCTGAACTCGTTTAAGCTCCAGGTATTGGACAAAAATTAATGATTATTTATTTTTTTATTCAACTTATTTTGATTTTTTTAAAGTTATTTGAGCAGCATTTAAATGACCTGTTGGGCATTGACTCCAGAAATCTGACAGAAGTAATTAACATATGAATTAATTATTATTAACTAATAAATTATAAATTTTTTTCAATTAGGCCTATAGCACAGAGTTTGCACTTCCTACCTATTCCTGTGTGAGCAAATTTGAAAGAAGAAAACAACAACAGTATTACAACTACCGGTACAGTATTAAAATATTTTCAATTTTTGGATAACTGGAACACTTATCTTGATTTGTGATTATTTACGGTATTTCTTTTTTTGCAGGGTTCATGTCGATGATATGTCATGTCCTGTAAATAGTTCAAACCCGACGAAAGATAAAACTCAAATTGATGTACGGCCTCCAAAAGGAAGAGGTCATTATAAAGCAAAAAGGCAATTGCGACCTCCCCTTTTTGTCTGAAAATGCTGAACCAGTTAACAAAAATAAAAAGTTTGTTATATGGTCAAGGTGAATTATTTAAGAGGTTAAAAATTAAACTGAAACCTGTATCTAAGCTTTACACGTTACGTGACCTGAACCTGCATGCAATTCGTGTTTGCTATTTCCTTTTATTTTTTTATTTTTTGTATTTCCATGTATAAAAGCTTGTTTCCATCTTGGCAGGAATTTTATTCAAGAGATTTTCTCAAGCTTGCTCGACTTTCAGCGTCCAAGAGGACGCCGCTTTACTTGGATGTCAAATGGCTTCGTTGTCGAGTGCCGGTTACCGACTCGGCTTCGTCGTCCTGCTCTGCTGCGTCGGATTTCTGACTGTCATCCATCCCGTCGACGGTCAACTCTTCCCGAGTAAGTTTGATTAAAAAATTAAATGCATAAAATAAAATCTAAATTTTAAAATACGATTTTTTCAAATTAAATAATTGTTTTTATCTATCTTATCAATTCAGTTTTCAATAATCAAGCGAGACCACAACCGGCTAAAAATCCCTGCCACGGAGAGTCCAATACTCTGAACGGTATTTGCACGACCGCCTCTGATTGCACCGCTCAAGGCGGCTATCCCGACGGACAATGTCAGTCGTCCACCAACTTCGTCTGTTGCATCCGTGAGTAGTTGTGCGCGCACACTTTTAACTCTTGGATCTTTTATTTATTTAATTTTCTTTTACATGTATGGTATTTTATTTTGTTATTTATGTAACAGAGTACATTGTTTGTATGTATATTTATTTGTTTATTTCGCAGCTCAAGCCACGTGTGGTGGAACGATCACGCATAACAATTCGTACTTCGTCAACCTCAACTATCCGTCCACGATCAACACATCGGGCAACTGCATCGGTAATTATCCAGCAAATGTCAAATACTTGAATTGATTGGTCAATTAATTAATGCATTTGAAATGGCTACAAAAGTGACCATCAATCGGGTCGGCAACAACATCTGTCAACTCCGTCTGGATCTGGTCGAATTTGAGTTGGCACCGCCAGTTGGAGGCTCGTGTCGTCTCGATCAACTGAATGTCGTAGGCGTAAATGGGGTTCCAGTCGTGTGCGGTCACAATTCAGGACTTCATGGTAAGCAAAACAATCGTGAATTTTAGCAAATTTTAATTTTAAATGCAGCAGGTGATTAAACGTAAATTTTTATTCTAAAAATTAAATTACTTTTTAAAGTGTACGTGGACTTTCCGAAGGGTGTCAACTCGGTCCCCTTATCTGTGGTCACGACCGGTTCCAAACACAATCGACTCTGGAACATCAAAGTGTCTCAGATAGAGTGCAACTCTCCGTCGTTAGGTACGATTCATCATTTTTTTTTCTTGTCACAGAGGATGAGCTTTTTATTACATTTTATTTTCTAAATGATTAATTTTTTTCTGTTTTCAGCTCCTTCCGGTTGCTTCTTGTATTATACTGGACCAGCAGGCTCGTTACGAAGTTTCAATTACGATGCACCGGATGAGCTTCAAGGTTATCAAAGTGGTTTCAACTACGGAATATGTTTGCGGCGCGAATCCGGATTCTGCGGCATCCGGTAAGTAATTAATTCCTCCGATCTCGGCATGATCCCGATCACTTCCACTTCGCCCATTTATTTATTATATAAATATATAGGTACTCGATCCATGATCCATTCGAGGTTGGCGTGGAGCCAAATCTCTCCGAAACGAGAGCCTCTACAGAGGGAACTTGTAGTAAAGATTACATCATTATCCCAAACGGAGCTCTCGACTTGGAACCAGTCGGCAGTAATCGCTTCTGCGGCAACGCCTTCCACGCTACCGACGGCGCCCCGGATAACGCCCTCATCTACAGTGAGTTGCAGCCAGACACACTTTACGGTACCTAGCCAGCCTAGAAAAAAATAAAACAAGTCGCAGCACTGAGCGGCATGGCGCTTACTGTGTACAAAATGGCGTCATTGCCATAGAGCGTTTAGCAATTTGATTATAATTGCAAACAGACAAGATTTGCAATTCTATTTAGTCAAGGAATTAATTTTCCTCGTTGTTCAAGGTTTCAAAAGTTCACAATTATTTCAATCGTGCCGTACTAATTGTTCCGAAGGTCACCTTATGCCATTTGTCATATATTTCGTCACGGATCGTACGAGTGATTTCAAGCTGGGTCGCGGTTTCTCGATGGACTGGCAACAGACGCCATGCACCGGAAATTGAAAAAGTATGCTCTCATCATGTATGATTTATGTTCTCAGCGTCAATTCGTTTATTTTATTTATTTCAAATGTTACAGGACTACAGGTTAACCATTATTTGGATGCGACCGCCCAGCAGCTTCCTGGATCATCACCATCAGTCCTGATTCATGAACAAATCACCCGGAAATTAACCGGATCTCGTTAAGTTATAGTCGCTAATTACTTATTTATTTTAACTTTAGTTTTATTTATTTTTCTTTCGTTTAATTCCATTTATTTATTTTTAAAAAATTGTGTTTCATTTCTGTATTATTTGTACGTTTGTTTTAAATTCACAAAAAAATCCCCATAAAATGACCCTTTATTGGTTCAATCAGATATGTTTCTATTATTATTTGTTCTTGGGCTTTATTGGGTGCATTTAAAATGGCGTTCACCGTCGCCGCTGATTGCTAGTAGTTCACAAGCAGCTGAAATGGCAAAAAAAATCTTCATGTTATTTTTTAAAACACCATCAGTGTCTGTTTGAAACTCGTTTTACCATCGCCAGCCGAACAAGGACAGAAATAGGCATAGGCTCCGCCCTTGATCTGTCCGATTTCGCAACGTCCACCTCGTCCAACGAGTGGCGAACATTCACGCCGCGCGGTCGACTCTCTCGATCTCACTAGACAACAACCGCTTCTGCAGTCTGCATTGAATGTACAAGCGAGGCCATCCAGGCGATTCTATACGTTGAATTAATGAAAATAGAAACTCATAAATTTGACCTCTGACCTAAATTCAACCGATCAAGCTAGCAAATGCATGTTTATACACATTTCTAATTAATTGTATAATCCTATGCAATTGGAATACATCATACTCGAAGCGTTTTCTTACCAAATCACGTCGACTTCCGTCCGCATGTTGTTCACTCATCTGCACTTGCTGCATTGAGCTAAAATCTACGTCACGCTCGTTTCTCACTAGCCGACGATCGTTATGCAATACTTCGAGGACGTCGTTGGACAAATTGGCGACGGCGTCGATGTAAACTTCATTTGGACTTGGAACCTGACCCGTACTGGTTGCAGTCGTCGTCGTCAACGGCGACGTTCCAACTGGAGCAGCCGGTTCGTCGTTGGAACTGCTGCATTGCACCAGCAAACACAAAACATACTGAACGACGCTGATAATCTCCATGCTGCGAAAGTTAAAAATAGTAGTTTGTGGTGATGATGATATATATGATAATGATATTGTGAGCAACTACTAGAGAGTTTGATCTACATGTAAACGAGCAGAGCAGATGTTGTTTGGTTTTGTATAAGCTTATTTAGTTTCTGGTTCTCAAGCTGGCTAGTGGCCTTCAAAAATCTCCGCAAACATTAATTCCATTGAAAGACAACTTGCCTTGTCCTACTCGTACTCACTCAAAAAAAAAAATAAAACGATGTATCGTTTTTTTTTGGGTCGAACATTCAGACCAAAAGAGTAATTCGAGTGGACTACGGAGCGTATAAATGAAACTAACTTCATTTCCGGTTTAAATAATACGTTAATATTTTTTTAAATCTAAATTGTTGATGAATGTGAGTTGCAGTTCAAACCTATATCCTTAGCCAATAATAAACAATCCATTTGCTTGTTATTGGAGAACTGCGCATGAGGGAATTTAAATGCTCTTCAGTCTTCATGAACTTTCCATAAAAATTTAAAAGCCATTTTTTTTAAATAAACTAAACATTGTCAAAAAGCGAATCAAGTGAAAACATTTTTTTTTAAATTGAACATTGTTTGATAGTTTTTGTTGAAAGTACGATATGCAGAGGCCATTCAACCATAATATCCGATGCAACGAGATGAGGCAAAAGCATAAGCATGGTATAATTATCGGTAGCTCCAAAATGCCGGAGATTCTTTTAATGCTCAGGGCACTGACATTCAAACACAATACAGCAGACCTATACCTAAAACATCATAAAATGCGAGATAAAAATAAAAAACAGATCGAGCTTGATTTAAAACAATTAAAAGAAATAAAAATTTAAACAATTGGACCTAATCAGGCCTTATTTTAAATTAATTTTGTCTGATTTTCTGGTTTGCCTAAATACTTTGAATGTTGATGGTTTGAGTGAGGTTTGCCTTAATATCTTGAATGTATAATTCCTGAAAGAAGAAGAAGGATTTAATTAATTTTCGTCTTTCTTCTTGTCAAATTTTCCAGCATCCTTGAATTTGTCGTAGAGTAGATCGCCTTCCTTGAGTGCGTAGTTGATGGGCACCCGTGCGTAGTAATCCGGGACCAGTTCGAGATTGGCCAGCACGGCGTCGAGCAAATGGCACCGTTCGGCAGACACTGCAGCGGCGTCGCCACGGACGTGCTTGAAGTGGACGTGCAGGTGATAGTAGGACGGCTGGTAGTGCAGAAAGACGCGGAGTTCGTGGGCGAGAACTCCGAATTCTTTCTGGATGGCCAGCTATCGCGGTTCAAATAAACTTTTAATCTCCAATTTCTTCCCATTTACTTTTAAGTGCCTTTTAATTAAGTCTTTCATTTTTTTTCGGGATTTTTTTAAATCGGTTTTTTTCTTTCTGAAACTTTAATTTCCGTACCAGAGCTTTGTCACGGACGTTGCGCAGAAGAGCGAGATGGTCATCGGCGCGAAGGTCTCGCAACGACCGGACGCCTCTTCGGTGACTGATGGCAATCAGGTAAAGATCTTCCACACGCTCTCGATCCCACTTCATATCCGGGAGTAGGACGAACCCGTTTTTCGGATCTGAATCTTCAAATACGATGCGATCCGACTCCGTCTTATGCTCCAGTATATTTTCCACCCACTTTAAATATAAAAATAAAAAGAGTAAAATAAATTTTTTTTTCTTTTCCTTTTTATCTTTCCATATGGCTCGTAGTGACCTGCAGCCCGAACTGGGTTCGTTCTTCAATGTACGGTAGCGTAATGTTGACGTAGTCGACGGCCGTCTCGAGCACCAGATGGACGGGGCGCCTACGATATTTGTCCACATGTTTCCGCGTCGCCGGATGAATGACGGTCGCCTTAACGCCTACAATTCGATAAATATTTTTTGCCAAGTAAGTGGGGACAAGATGAAAGGCCTACAACCTACGTTAATTCTTTGTCTGCTTGCATGCTATTGCTCGCGGATACTATTCGGCGTTGCCTAGCAACCATTATTGATGTGTGTCATCTTTTAGGAGGGCGGTTGCCTGGCAACGACGCAATAGCAGTCAAACTGTCTAATCGTTAATTCTTCTAAAATCTTAAATATCTTCTACAATCTTAGATATTTTTGAAGGGTTGAATCACTTGAATGTGACGTTTCATTCAATATTTGTTTTAGCCAATTACCGTACAGTGTAGATATTAGGCGCATATTCAAAATTTCAAATTAAGATTTGTTCAAGGTATAGTTGTATCCATATGGAAATAGGATTCCGTTATTTATTTTAATGTAGATAAGATGTATTTATTGTTTAAATTTATTTCTTTTAGATCAAATTTAAAATTATTTGTTTTAGGCCTAGATCTAATTTTTGGCAACAGCAATTTAAATACATTGTATAAGGAAAT
>JAQIYI010000036.1:0-39776 GCA_034700265.1 Polyzonium germanicum
TTTGAACTGCGATGTGGCTTATATGCATCCGTATGGATGGGAAAAGCCATTAGTGTTAAGAAAAGAAGAAGAAGAATATATCTATCAGCAGTGCTGCCAACTTTGGCCAACAGCCAACTAGAGCGGCACCTCGAATTCTAGGGACATTTCTTTATATTGGCAGCACTGATAGCTCAAGGCCAATGACCAAACGACCAAGGTGGTCAAGGACGATCGAGGGCCGAACTGACGGCGACGTCCATTTGAAAACTTTTCCAATGTCCATGTGATTTGTCCTAGCTCTGAATCATATATCTGAAGCTAATTGTTCGTTGACGATGCTTAATGATGATGACGACAAGGTGAAGATGGACGACGTGCCATGTGGATCGCGAGAAACCACGGCCGCAGCTTCGACCACAAACAAGAAGCCAATTTGCCTGATTGTCCTCGGCATGGCGGGGTCGGGCAAGACGACGTTTGTACAGGTACACTTTTAGATGTTTAAAGTTCTGGTAAGCTTACGCTCACCAAGTTAATGCTGAATGATTACATTTGTTTCCTATTTAATTTGCCGATTTCATTCTTTATATCCATATAGAGACTGTCGGCTCACTTGCACGCCAAGAACACCCCGCCGTACACCATCAATCTGGATCCTGCAGTGAAAGAAGTGCTGTTTCCTGTCAACATCGGTTTGTAGGCCTATACATGTATCTGCATAACTCTACATGTATAATGATTTACATGTAGGCCTACTTGCCCACACGGAAATAAAATATATTTTAATGCCTAGCGTATGAAAAAATATATGATCGGCAATATACCGTACCGTAGTGTAAATACACTGGATAAATTCCAACTTTGGACCATACCGGGTACCATATAAATATATCTAAAAAAAATTAGTAAAATATATGGTGGCGTATATTGAGCCATATACCGGTATTGTACTTTAGCGATGCGCGAGCTTTTCCGAATTCTTAATTTGTCAAGGTGCTTTAATTATTTGTGTTGATTTAATTTTCAGATATTCGTGACACAGTCAAGTACAAAGAGGTGATGAAGCAATATTCATTGGGGCCGAATGGTGGTATCGTGACGTCTCTGAATCTATTTGCCACCAGGTTCGATCAGGTAATATTTTTTAAAAAATTCTAAAAAAAAAAAGCTAACACGTGATATACAAGTGCAACTAGCAGGATATTCGCCATTTTACAATTTGTCAGCATTTTCCTGACAATCTGAACTTAGCCATCTCATGACTCGTAAAATATTTAACATAAAATGTAATGTTCTGCATGATTATAGGTTTTGAACTTGATTGAGAAACGCAGCTCTGAACGCGAGTAAGTACTGTATGACAAAATAATTTTTTCACTTAATGCACGACTTTCGGAAAAGATAAACTAAGCGCAATTACATTTGCGGAGTTTTTCAAGGTGTTTTACAATTATTTACTTCATTTCTACTTAGATTCTTCATTTTTGACACCCCGGGACAGATTGAAGTATTCACATGGTCTGCCTCTGGAGCCATCATCACAGAAACTTTGGTTATTTGCATAAAATATACTAGGCCTAAGTGATAATTCCATTTGAAGATATTGATTTTTAGTACTAATGGGAGATTTTTTAAAAATAAAATGTTTAACAGGCAAGGACATTACCGACCGTCATTGTATACGTGATGGACACAGTGCGCAGTGTGAATCCGGTGACGTTCATGTCCAACATGTTGTATGCGTGTAGTATTCTGTACAAGATGAAATTGCCATTTGTCGTGGTCATGAACAAGGTACGTGTCCAGTCAGCAAACTCGCCTTTGTTGTACTTCGCAATGTTGGAATTATCAAGTCAAAATCTTTTACAATTCCTTTTTTTGTTTTCATGTCACGCAGATCGACGTCGTCGACAACGGTTTTGCAGTGGAATGGATGCGTGACTTTGAGTCATTCCAGGAAGCTTTGGAGGCCGAGACTTCGTACGTGACAAATCTGACGAGGTCGATGAGTCTTGTGCTCGATGAGTTCTACAACAACCTGAAGACTGTCGGCGTTTCGGCTGTAACTGGCGATGGCATCGACGAGTTTTTTGATGCGATAAAAGAAGCAGCCATTGAATATGAAAGGTTAGTTGATGGATCAAAGCTAATTGTCACCGTGCATCATGCATTCCTGAATTAAAGCTTGATTGGAAAGAAACTTATAATTTCAGGGACTATAAACCGGAATATGAAAAACTTATAAAAAAGAAGGTTTGTATTTTTTTTTGTAGATTACTTTTGAACGTAAATATGGAACTTATACTAGCTCATAATTGTTTGCAGGAAGCAGCCACTTTGGCTAAACAGCAAGAGAATTTGAAAAGACTCAATGAAGATCTTGGTGAGGGTGATGATACAATGATTTCTAGTGCTCCACTAGATCATTTGGGCCAAGCAGACTTTTACTTGAGATCTAACAATGATGAGAATGATGACACTTCAGATGAAGAACAAATGCCATCTCGTGCTGAAAGAGAAGGTAAGTTATTTGTGATCTGAACCGTTATAATTGAATGTACAATTGTACATGTATAACGAAGGGTACAGTTAGGGTTAAAAATATGGTAGCGATTTGTTACACGTCGTCCCCTGAAGTGACGTTCTCACTCAGGCCCAACGACATGGCTTTTCCTTTGATCTTTTTAGAGCCAAAATAAGCCTGAAATAATGAAAAAACAAGATCAAACTGCATTATTGATAGACGATATGTCTAATGAATATTTTTTATCTTTCTATTTCAAGATGAAGAAGAGAAAAAGGAGTCCGAATCGTTCAAGAATTTCCTAAAGCAGCAAAATATGACGAAATCTGACACTTGAATGTTAAAAATGTATAAACATATTTCTTTTATTGGATTTAATCTTTTTTTTTTTTAAATAATTTTCTTCACTTCACAAGCTTTATCGATTAAATAAATTAACTTTTTCATACATTCGTACGTGTGAAGTAACAATATCAGTCATCGCCATTGTTTTCGTCCATTTCAGTTCTGTCCATCTCATCGTAATCCTGGTAATAGTTAAACAGGATGTAAAATTAATTTAACCAGTTCCTATAATGTTTCGATCACCAATTTAAATGTTTTGATTTTCTAGTGAAGCAACTTGTGCTCAATAATTAAAGTGTAGTTGATTAAAGTACAACACTTACCCTGAGATCTTTGATTAAGTCAAGCAAGGAAACATAAATTATTGTATAAAAAATAATTACCTTGGTGTTTACATCCATATCCTCTCCATACTGTATTGAATTATCAACAGTAAGTAGCACATTCTCTACGCATTCCTCATCCGTCGGATCCAAGGGAATGAACCTTACCAGGCTGTAGTCTTCTATCTGGAGAGAATATCAATCAGGGAATCCAGCGAGTTAACAAATTTGGCTTGAAATCCAGAGTCCGTGTAGAATTGTGCAGTTCGTGGCACGTTTAATCTTCCAAATTTTATCTTACCAATTTTCCAATGGCTTCACTCAGAAGCTGATGTTTACGGCCGAAATCGCCAGTATCTTCTTTTTCATCGAGTAAAAGGTTAATGTCTGGATCCAAGTACCTTATAAATGTATGTGCATTAATAATGTGAACATTTTAATAATCCTCCCTTAAGAATAGGTATAGATTAACAGACGACATGCATGCTAATGTCTACCTGTCAATTGTCTTGCGTTCTTTCTTGTTCAGAAGGTCCACTTTTGATAGTACATTCAAATGCGGCACCTCTAGGTTAACCATTGCTGAGAGGGCAGCTAGCGTTCCGGAGAAGAATTTCGCTGGATCCACCATGAATTGCGAGTCTAGGATGAAGATGCTGCACACTCTGAAGTTCCAACTTTGGAGTGAATCAACCAAATGACGCATAACGTTCAAGTGTGTGTACAACTCTATCTGACCTTAAGACAAAAGAAATGTTAAATAATTCTGCATAAAAATGCTTTGGTTTCTTACTAAATCTTGTGTAACCTTAAAGACTGGAAGCAATTTTGAAGGCTAATAACTCAAAACTTTAGATAAAACCAAAATTTTTTCAGAATAAGCCTAGATAAAAATAATTGGGCAAGAATTGTGGCTAGAGCATTGTCTGAAAAAAATGATTTGAAAAATGGAGGTAAAGTGTGCGCAATGGCTAACAGATTTTAAATTTCATTCAAAAACAATGCTAAAATGTTTTTAAACGTTTTAAACGTTTTGAACGTATGTTCTAGATGCAAGGAATTTAAACCGGCAATGTGTTTCACATACCGGTATTACAATTAAAGTGTTGAAGAACACATTAAAGTCCCTAGACAAGAGCAGCTGTCATGTTCGACTTGTGAAAATAACTTTGGAAATTTTTTTACACAATGAAAGCCAGCCTATCATAAGCTTAAGGACTGATTCCAATCTTTTCGGACACCCATGCGGTATTTTATCAGACCTGGGCAGTCGAACAAGATGTAATCGTCGTCAAATTCATGGCCCAATTCATCTTCTAGCCACGAGAGATTCTGAACAAGGTATTCCATGCAGTAGAGCAGTCCGCCATTTGGACCAAAGTGCAATTCCTCATCCTCCATTGCATCGTCCAAATGTATCAATTCCCTAATGTCTATAGTACTGGTTCCATGAGTTATAAGTTATTTCTTTGCCTATATTTTAGTGTATTAGTAATTTTAATTACAGTTTTAATTAGGTATAGCCTACCTTATTTTTAGGACACATACATAAAAACACACAAAAGCTGTGGACACCGGTGAACGTTTCTTGAAAGAGGACGTTCATAAACGTCGTCTTTCAAGAAACGTTCACCGCTGTCCACGGCTTAAATCCAGTAACTTAGTGTTCTACTTGATTTGCTGGTATTGGGAATGCATGTGTAATTTGATCTGCTCAAACCTGCTAATGGTTCATAGGCGAAGTTCTCTGCAGCTGGATCCAAGTTGACGACTTGAATATTTCTCTTGGACACTTGTCCGTGTTTAGACATTGTGCTGCAATATGATGACTGTTAATTAAGCAAAAGGATTAAATTAGTAATAATGTATAGGCCTATACACGGTACTGGTGATAAAGGTGAAAAGCTGTCAATCAAGGCAACATTAGCAACTTCCGGTTATCCAGAAGGGTTCTCCAGAAGGAAGACTAGTCAAAATTCATCAGTACGATCGACACGAGGTGCGTGCAGAACTGCGTGCAGATAGGCCTGTAGGCTATAACTAATTTTGATTGAAATCTCCCTTCATAAGTTTCGTTTAATCGTAAGTTTCTAAGCTGTGTCTTGACTAGACAGGCCTGAGAGTTGCAGTTTGACACTAGGCCCAGTGAATACTGATTCGGGCCTATATCTTACACAGAGTGGAGGAGACACATATCTTACAACTCATGTTAAAACTTACAGTTGTAAGTTGTACCTTAAGGTACAACAAGGCTAAAGAATTCTTACCAATTTCTCGGTACCACGCGAACACAGTGACCGTTTGAACATACCTTGCCACATCCAGCAGGTCCCATGACTATCTGCGCGTACCTCATGATGAACCTTGGGCTACTGTTTCTTCTCTATGTTTTTTTTTATTATGTCCGGTGGTAATGTCCCAATTTTTGTTATAGATTTTTGATGCCCTTGCCGCCTTGCCTTATGGACTTCTTGGCTCATGGAATCATTGGAGTAGGAGGGGAAAAGCTTAGCCGTGTTAACAGTTTAACTGTTTAGTTCATTTTAATTCCGTCTGCGCTGCGGTCGATCCCTTTGCCCCTAGAAGCAGTAGAAGCCATGGTGAAGCTAGGCTAAGGGGGAGCTCCGGTAGCTCAGTGAGTAGAGCACGGCTTTCTGCTTTGCTCTGCTCGCTCACGGCCACTCGGAGTCATGGGTTCGATCCCCAATGCACCATCTCCTGGGTTTCATAGCCATTTGAACTGCGATGAGGCTTATATGCATCCGTATGGATGGGAAAAGCCATTAGTGTTAAGAAAAGAAGAAGAAGAAGCTAGGCTAAGCATAAAAACAAAATAAAAATGCCTGATTTTGCTATTTTTTATAGGAGGGATAATAAATGATATATTGTAATGATGAATTGGTGGACCTAAATGTTAACTAGTTGTTAACTAAATGTTTACCGGATTCAATAAATATAAAACTGCTAAAAACCTACATGCCAAGAAGAACCAATATGGCGGACTTCCGGTCTAGGCGGCATTCCTGAAATTGTGAAATTTGTGCATTTGGCAAGCAGCCAAGCGTGATTACATAGGGATTAGATTAGGGCTACATATAAGTATGCCTACATATAGTACATAAGTCGATCAGCAGCCGATTTGTATTTATATATTTTTGAGATACGTCGTTGTATTTATTTACTCTTTTGACGGTAAGCCTTAATTTTGACAGACATGGAGGATAACGCATGCGTTGTATCACTGCAAGATGACGGGGATGAGTCCATGGACAAGGCCGTCGCAGCCCCTAATGATGGGACGTCCAACGATGGCCAACGACAAAAGCTGCTGGCGTCGAATGAAAATTTCGGCGGGCAGGACAGCGATATCCAGACGCTGATGGCACTTCAGAATTCTGGAACCGAACTGATCGTCCTCGACGAATCAGGCAGCGAAGATGATGAAGACGAGGAAGGTGAGCTGAAATCGTCGGCTGACTCTGTGATCGCCGATTGCGACACTTTAAGAGACGATGGCAGCCCAGAGGCTGCAGCTGAATGCGCTAAAGCGACGGACGACGAAGCGGCCGTGATTGAAACGTCGACAATAGTCGATGAGCAGGACTCTGACATTGAAATTGTGTCCGGCGGCCAAACATCGGACTCTGTCGATTCGGACGACTCCGTCACGTCGCATTCGGAGAACGTTAACGGTGACATTCACGCTGACAAATACTGCTGCCGGAGCTTCAAAAAACAACTCAAGATTTCCAAGAAGAGATATATCCTTTCGAATTATTCCTAGATTCCAATTAGATCATAATTATTATTACATGTAGGGATTGTAGGCCTATTATATATAGGCGTATTTTTAATTTTTTATATTTAGAATTATGAATTTATTAATTCTCGCCAAAATTAAGAGCTACATGTAGCTCTTACGATCAAATGCAACTTCATGCAATTACCAGCGATTTTGCGTGACCATCATAACCATGAATATAATCACTTGCAAAATCGCTGATACATGTAATCGGAGTTGCAATTGATCGTATGAATAGGCCTACAATGTAAATGTAATAAGTATGTAGGCCTACAGTACCGTATAGGCTAATCAAGATATACAATTTGTACATTATAGTCAATGTATAGTCTAGGCTAGTACTTCAAAATCCTTTGGAAAATCTTGCTTTTTCTTGACACATTAAAACATCGTCTCTTGAAGCGGGAATTTAAGCGGCTTAGAAGATCGTCGAGGTAATATTTAATATCTAGATGCGATATTATATTCGTGTTTATCTTTTTGTATAGGCCTAACTTTTAAAATAGTCTATAATAATCACCTGAATGCATGGTTTGCTTTCGTGCAGAAAGTTGTTGGTATTTAGCATATATATTTCATCTTTTACTTTCTGATCATTACAGGGCGCTACATTCCAAGAAAGCAGGGATTGAGGTGAAATTTCGGGACGAAACGTTTGCCACGTATGAATCTTTGAATCTTATTTCTAAAGAATTATATTTTAAACAGAAATGTCAAATGTCTGCCCCACTGTCTACTATTTTGGTAATTTCACTAGCCTCAAAAGTCGTTCTTTTTGAGTTTTATTTAATGTCACAAATATGTGACCTCAATGCACTTTCCATAAAGGAAGCTCTTTATAGACCATCCTTTCCGTGTAACGTCTCGTGACGTCACACGGGATATAAATCGCTTTACGTTGAGTGAAGTTGCGTAGTGAGACGCACGCCTAAAGATGAATCCATGCTTACCAGTGTTTATAGAACTTAGATGATGCAATTATGTAAAACTGCTGAATAGTTTTTTTAAATTTTTATATCAAGTAATTTAGATAATGTTTTTAATACAGAAAATATGGCAACATTATTGAAACTTTTATCAGCAATCTTCTAAAAGATCCAGGCGCAGGAAATTCGGTCGAAAACGAAATAAGCTCAACGGTATATTGCCCTTAATTGATATGTTTTCAATTACATGAATTTAAAGTCGTTATACGTGTAAGTGATACATTTATTTCTAGCTAGAATCCAATTTCTAATTTCAAGAATTTGTTTCGATCAATTGTAGGCTGGTTGTAGCGTTCCAATGCTTCACGAATGTTTCTACATTGACAAACGCAGTCAAAATGAACACACATTAACATCAGTGCAAACTTCATTGTGTACGCCCTTGTATCCAACATTTTAATTTTTTTACATGTTGCCATGGAAAATAGAGAATGGCCCATGCGGCAAACGATCTTGAATGGTTGACCCTTAATATATATTCATTTTCAAAGTTTTGAGAGACGATTTGCAGAGTCTAGTTTGTGCAGGAGCAACACGAAAGATGGAGAAAGAAAGGCGGAAACGGCGAGACCTGCGTGAGTGAAAAATATGATCTGTTAAATTTGCATGGCCACATGGAAATGTCACAAAATAAAATTTCTTTTATTTTGTGACATTCTGTAGCTACCATATATAGGTAAATAGAATTATCTTTTAGATGTGCACATTTAGCAATGATTTGTTTGTTTTTTCGATGCTTTTTTGTATAAGGATGACTTGTTTTAATTGTCTCGGAGATCACACAATGGTTGATTGCTCGCAGCCTAAAGACATGCAGCGCATCTCACAAAATCGCAACGATTATATGTCAAAGCGACAGAAGTAAGTTCAATGTTTGGCTTTAGATGTTAATGGAGATTATTAGATTGACAATTGCCTACAATCATACCACAGTATAGTATGGTCAATTGGTCGTTCAAATGTTTGTTCACTGGTTTTAAGATCATTCATAAATGATTAACTTTCTTTTGGTATATATCGTTCATGTAAATAAAAACATATCCTATTTAAAAGATACTCATTCACAAATAATTTTAGCAGATTTTTAAAAAGCATAAAAAGCTATATTTTTTATGGGGAAAAGCATATAATTTTGATCGCCATATTTTGTTTGACAGCATATTTTATTTCATTTTTATTGTTTTAGTTTAAATTCTCCACGCTATCATGTCGAGGATAACCTCGAAGGCAAGTTCGCTCCTGGAAAAATCAGGTACAGTAACTACGGCAGGTATGCCATTTATGAGGATGATGATTGCTTTTAAGAAATTTTTGAATTTTCAATCGACAAAAATGCGACTTAGACGCATAAAAATGATGATCCTTCATGATAAGAACGATTAGTTCACTCGGGACAATGGTCCAAAGGATTTTGAACTAAATTTGTCGATCTTGGCTAGCTTTTAGCTTTCAACACGATTTACAATTGTACATGTAGGCTATATCCCTTATATTGTACAATCATACTGTTCAAACTGTTGCATAAACTTAAAATGAATTTGTTTGTCTGGCTTAAAATGGATAGCAACAACTTGCGCCACGCGTTGGGCCTTAAACGAAATGAACTGCCGATTCATATTTACAAGATGAGACTAATTGGCTATCCGCCTGGTTGGCTCAAAGAGACTGAAATCCATGATTCTGGCATCACGCTGTACGACTCTGA
Source organism: Polyzonium germanicum (assembly GCA_034700265.1). NCBI lineage: Eukaryota > Metazoa > Arthropoda > Diplopoda > Polyzoniida > Polyzoniidae > Polyzonium > Polyzonium germanicum. The sequence goes on from JAQIYI010000036.1 coordinate 9,668, forward strand.
TGGAAAAGGTACATTTAGTTCTACGATTTTATTTTAAATGTAAAAAGACGTTTTTATTTTGAAACGTTTTATTTTTTTTTTTCATATAGCACAAGACATACCTTCAAACAAAGACCAAGATTCTGTTCCTCAAAGCCATGGAGGTATTTTTTCTTATTTTATTATATACGAGTAGTTGGAGTATCAATGATGACCCAGTTAACCATTTTCAACTCCAGTGCTGCATGATCCTCTGAAATTGGTGGAGTTTCCAGGCTTCAATGTTGCCCCGCCGGAAGACATCAAAGACGTGAGTATCTTAACAATGTTTACACTGACCTTATAAACGAATTAAAACTGCGCCAAGTTCTTTTCGACCAACTCAAGTTAGTCTCTGACTAGGTTAACCTGTATGGCGGGGTATGGAATCACTAAAGAGTAAAGACTGAGCTATCTCGACTTGAAAAATCCCAAGGCAGGCACAGAATACGTCATCTTTTTCCATTCAGAAAGAATGGAGAAATGACGTCATCAGAGTCTTTCTTGGCGATTATCTCAAGTCGAGACGGCTCTAAAGTCATTAGCGATTCCAGTCTTAAGTATGCTTATATTGTTCGTATTTGTTTTTTTTATTTTTTTGCTTTGGAAGGATTGGAAGGAGTTGGGATTTCCACCGATGCAAGAATTTCAAATGAAACACTACGTTGAGAAAATCATGAAGGTGATGGCCAGTCTTACATCCGTATCACAAGACAGTGACTCGAGCTTGCCTTATTCAAGTCTCAAGTGTTTTGTACGTGACACTTTCCATTGAATTCAATCATCTATCTCACGTGCACTCTCGAGATCGCACGTTCAATAATTGAGGAGTCAGATGCGATCATCGAAAAACATAAATGGAATTCAATTGAAAATTCTCAATCAAGTGCAAAAATCGATGGTCGAGTCACTAGCTAGTTATACGGATCTTAAAAGTACGTGTACGTGTCTTTAGTTAACTCAAGATATTACAAGTGTATATTTCTTAATGCGAATTTTCAGAACGCTCATCCGAATAAGCGGAAAAGAGATTCACGTGTAGAAACGACAGAAAGCAGTTCGAAACGCCTCAAGGCTTCTGTCATGGACGTCGAAGAGAGCATGGACGTCGAAGAATGCAAATCGAATTCCACGTCAGATGGCGAAACAAATGGCGCTAGTGAGAGCGAAGTTCAGCTGATTGCTACATCGTCCAATGAAACTCCTGTCAAAAATGATGCCAGCGTGGAAGGAACGAGGGCGTCCAGATTCGCTTTGGATGATACTACACCCAGCGTGGGCTCTCCGTCTTTGGAGGACCTGGAGAGTGCAAAGGAGAAGTTGATTTCGGCACTAGGAAGCAATTCGGCTGACGTTGAGAACGTCGAGTGCAGTACTCCCGTTAAGAGCGACGCTATCTTCAGCGCCAACTCCAAAGCGATGTGTCTCGGTTCGCCGGCCATCTATCAGGGTAGCTGCTTCAAGAGTCTGCCTCGCGCAGACAAGTTTGCCATGGGCATCTCGGAGCATTTGAATTTCGAGAATTTGCCCGATTCGACTGGCACTTTTGAGAAAATGCGCGAGGTACTGAAGGGAGTTAGACAATCTTTACCACAGTCCAAGGTGTGAGTCTTATGCTGCATAGTAATTGAGTATCTCTCCAGCTGCATCAATGGCATGATTGGAAAGCTGACCTGGTGATTGCTAATCTAATCGCAGGACTAAATTTTAAAGTCTTATTATTTAAGATCGACCTACATAGAATTATGTACTTATTTTTTAACAAATACTGCACGTATTGTACCCAAATCCCAACGTCTGATGCTGTATGTTTGGTATGCATACACACTAACTGCAGCAGGCACATTTTCACAATTAAATTTTGTTCAATTATTCATGTGTATTATTGTGTTTAAAAAGAATTAAAGGCTATTTTAACTATCCCTAAGGTGAGTAAGGATGTTCCATAGTATCAAGATTCCTTAAGGATTAGTAGTCATTTAACTTCTTAACTATCCTTTAGAAGTACTGTAGACAGAATTTGCAAGGCAGCGATTTTGTGTGTGAATCCTGCATCATAAATGCAATTTTATTTACATACGAGCGTACATGTAAAAAGTTGATAATAAGTTCGTAGGAACATTACACTCTTAATATAACAAACAAATGTGGGAAAGCCAAATTTTGTATATTTAGATTTTATTTCAGGACTAAGTTAGAAAACAAATTAAGGTTAAAATAAATTCAACTCTGTACGCAATTTCACAGCTTTTACAGGAGGGTCATTGTTTTGGAATTTGTTGAGTTTTAAGAGCTAGTTTCAATGTGATTCATTCTTTGAACTATCTGGAATTTCTTAATTGAGAACATTTGTATTGAAGATGCAGTGAAGACCGATTAATTAATTATCGATACGGGTAAAAACCGATTATTTTTATTGGTTTATTATTTTTAAAGTCTACATTTTTAAAATATATTTTTTGTTTTGTACATGGATTTCCACATTTTAAACTAGGCCTACATAAATGATTAAATTCAGTAATATGGTAATAGATTTTAAAAAAATTCATTCATATTCAAGTAATTGAAAATACGAGTTGAATGTAAAAAAATGCAAATTTGTGGTTACGCACAACTCTCTTGAGAGAAAAAAATGCAAATAAATGTGGAATACTTCAACTCATTTTTTTTAATCAGTATGCACAAACTAGTTTTAGGCAAATTCTTAGTTAATTAAAATGCAACATTTCTGAGCTGTTTTTCAACATTTGTTTTACACTTCTCTAAAAGAGTGGGTGATAACAATATATCAAGGTATTCAAGTATTCTACCAAGTAATCAGCAAATTTGGCATACTGTTAATAAATCAGTATTAGCAGGTGAATTATTTTTGGAATGCATCGCTAATTTCAATTGCAGATTTAATTTCATCAACTAGGCCTAACGATTTTTAAATAAAAAGTGCAACTCAACGCCTCTAAAAGAAAGAAAAAAAATAGAATCTGCTCCTATTTTTATACCGTATGTGAAAACAAGAAATAATAAATATAATCAAAGCAAAATAAGAATATTTTTTTAAAATATAAATCCGTTAAAATATAGGCTAGTTAACAAGTGTGTTTCGGTGTTCTAACTTAAGGTTTCTGTGAATCACTGAATCATAGGTGGCGGTGTTGGAGGTCCACCCTGTGGTCCCTGAAAGAGTAAAAAAAAACAGTTTACAACTAGGTCTAATGTGGTGTCTCTTATTTGAAAGTTTTTTAAGCCTGTCAAACCTGTTTGCTAGGACTTTTTTGGCTGTCGCGACGACGGGCGCTTTGCATCAAGTACAATACGATGGCGACTACCACCCATGCCATGGTGAACAACACCACATTGAATCCTCCAGCAGATGCAGTCTCTGATGATTGAGGTCCCGGGACTTACCACGTATAAAATGAACGCAGAAAACTCAGACTTAAGAATTTGCTTGAGATTAACGTTTCTACAAATCTAAACACCACCGTTACGGTATATATTAACTAGGCATAAGCTTATCAGATTTTAGCCAAAGATAACCTTAGAAAATAAAACACATTAAGGCAAGTTCTGCAGAGTATCTTGCAGAGGCTTTTCAGATTTATTTACAATGTATGAGTATTTGGCCAACATTGAGCCTCATCTACATGTAACTCACACTCTTGGAAGCATTCGGCGTCTGTGCAGTAAGCCTGTGAATTTCTTAACTGGAATAAAACAAGAAGTTTGACTTTTAGTTTTAGGTCGTTCAAATCCCTTAATTTTAAAAGATAAGATTTTTTGTAGTTTTAGGCTGGTATCAGTAGCCTACTGACGGGCTCAACAGGCACTCAGGAATGTATTGAAAGATTATTTGTGAAATTCTATCGCTTTTTGATAATTTTCATTATAACATATTGTACATTTAACAATTGCATAATATTGTAATTCCCCTTTGCACAGTGTCACGAACTCACGATGCACATATAATTAAAAAAATATTATTAAAAACTAGGCCTAAAGTAAATAAATGTAACATGCTTACCAGTGAGATTAAACGACGCATCGCAAATTCATGCGACATAATGCACTCGCAAGGGTCGAATCCTCCATCTCCCATTTTAGATTTGCGTTGTATAACTCGTATTGAATCTGAAAATGTATTTAACCTTGTAATTAGTATAGAATTCGACTAGGCTACTAATTAATTAAATAAGCTAAAATTTTTAATCCTGAACGCTACCTATAACCCTACAGGCCTTGTCATATTCTGCAATCTACATGTAATTTAAATTTGCCTAGAGTAATAAATTACAATACCGGTACTTACGAATATTAATTTCGAATAAAAGTCGATGAAACTGTTTTAAAGCTGAACACAAACGCAATAGACGCGACTAGTCTACAAGGTAACAGGTATGTGATACGTTGCCTATGTAGATAGGCCTATAAACCATAGAGACACTTGCTACACTCCTATTGGTCTCTACGCTGAAAGCAATTATTGACACGCGATGGAAATTCAATAAAAAAATCGAGTGACGTATGTATGCCAGCTGCTGGAAATCATGCCAAGTGGCCACAGCAGTTTTTTCTTTCAATTGATACAAGGCTAGCAGAACTTTTTCAGTCCCAAAACTGGCGTAGCCGGATTGGCCCTAAAGCCTCAAACATCATTTGATCATTTATATAATTCAAAATTAATAGAGGCCTAGTTCTAGTCGTCGATTATGTAAATTTTGGTGTACACTGGCCTACCATTGAATTCACGTGTGTGTCTACCGCTAAATTAAATATATAAAAGGCTTCCTGCGCGCTTCGCGCGTTGTCGCTTTGGCGCTATCGCGCGCTTGTGGGGGGGGGGGGCCAAAAATAAGTCACAGCTGTCACACTGACCGGACCGCTTCGCGGCCTCTTAAAAAAACATCGGCCCTTGGAAACTAAAGTAGGCCATTAAGCCCGGACCACAGACTTGAGCTTGTCTTACTCAAGTCAGTCTTGTAAAGTGAGAATTTCTATTGCATTCTAAATTGCATTCTTGAGAAGGGAATTCAATCGAAATTCTCACGTGCAAAACGCTGCCTTGGGTACGGCATGCGTATGGCAATTAAGCAAGGCCGGAATCACTAATGCAAATCTCAGACCTGTCTCGAGTCGAGACATGCTTTAGCAAGTTCCTGTTATGATTAAGGGACATATTAGTTAATAGGATTGAGACGTGCGTGCAGAACAAATGGTAACTAATTTTGACTAATATCGACCACTAATTTCATAACCCGGAAGCTGCTCAAGCTGTCTCGATTCGAGATAGGTCTTAAGAATTGCACTAGGCCTAGTGATTCCGGCTACTGGTGGAGGCCCATCAACACAAGACGCGATGGCAGCGCCACCAACGGCACTGACACGTTTACTAACCAGGAAATGCTTGTTTACCAGCATTCAAAGTACGTTATAGAATAGGCTAAAACGCGTCATTCACTGGATAATTGACATTATAATTTAAAATCTCTTATGTTGCTTGGGCTTGACCACTTGACCATGGGCGCTTGATGCTGAAGCCCATGGTCGAAAGGTAAAAACCAAAGATGGTAGGCCTAACCTTGGGCAAATTGCAGCCGTGGTGCAAAACGCGTTCCGCCGTAGATTCTAAAGATAAGCAGCGCTCGCAAGTAAAAAGGCGAACACTTACCAATTATATTATTGCAACAAATAACACGCGGGGATCCAACTTGTACGAAATAACAAAATGAAGTTGTTTTATACTTTACAAAATACAAACTACAAAAGAACATGAACCACACTGCAGAGCCTATCCCCTAACGACTACAAGGAAGGAATCTACTGTAAGAGAGTTAAAACCAGACCATAGCCACCTTTAATTCTATTCACTCCACGCCTGCTCATTCACAGAATAAAGTGAAACTTCTAAACACGTTGGATGACAGCTAGCGCCATCACGCGGTATACGCCATTTGCATCAAGTGGAAAATAATTGAGTAAACTACTAGCGCCATTTTTGCTTCAATTTGTTAACAAAGCTTTATGACGAATGAGCATTGAGCAATCTTGCCACAGAAGATGGCTACCACCACTACCAGACGGTCCAGACCAAAAAAATAGAACAGTATAGTCTTTGGTACATGCGCCGCCTGCCTAATTGTACCATAATTGTTGAATAACCCATATTTCAAGTTTGTAAAGTATCGTGACAGGGGTATCATGGATTCCTCTCTTCTTTCGTTCTCCTTGCTTGCATGGGCTACAGATGCTTGACTGAAATAGCCTGCCACGCAAATGACCTTGTAATCATTAGGATGGCGGACAGGTACGTGACATACATGCAGCTTAAGGGCCGTTGATATCGGGGGGCATATAAAAGCCTTAAATAGGCCCTCTGTTTGACCCCTGCACCGGCCGCCGGCTCTCCCATTAACGCCTCTAGCGCTTGCGTCTGAGCTGAAAGCGCTCGATCCCCTACGCGCGTGTTTAGGCCCCCAAAACGTATCTTCAGAAGACTACTTCCGGTTCAATTGTCCATTGGCCATGTCCATGGCCATGCATTTAAATGCGGTCTCTTTGATTCTTTGAATATACAGACGACCGGATGAAACGCTTGATCATGCGTTTATAAAGATGAACTGGCTGAACTTCTAATGCGTCCAACGCTTTGCAATTAATTCTGGGCTTGTTTATATCATTATATGGCCGGTAGAGGGGCGGAACAGCGCTCAAACGTAAAACAAGCCCTTGAAACGGCCCTTTAGAATGCAATCGTATTCCCCAATAATGAATTATCTTCCAGTAGGCCTATTTGCTTATTGTTAATTTGTTATCATTTTCATTACAAGGCTGCCACATAAGACCAACCAGAACCAGGCTACCACTGGGGTGAGGTATATTGGCCCTTATGCAGCCGATAACCAACTGCAGCAGAGACCACAATTTCACTGGCCCATGGCCACAATGACTCCATACATGATGTCTGGTCAGAAACAGGTGGGGAATTACTAAATTAATTCACAGCATATGCAAAATTTAACTACAACGAGCCATGGATTGTTAAGAAAGTCATGGCTGCAAAAGCAAAAAATACTTGTGATTTTTTTGCAGATTTAAGTTAATTGTTTTGACATTCAGTTTGGACTTAGGTGACTTTCAATTCTTTGAGTTTCGCCTATACTCATTGTAGTTATAGTTAGCTGTTGTTTAATAATGTGATTAACTGATTATTTATCATTCAATTTAGGCTTGCGTAGAACATCGCCAGAATGTACCACCAAACGTCAACATATACATGACTTCAGCTGCTCCTATGGTTCAGCAAATCTGGTACAGTAACCAATTCTAGATGTGTTTCTCAATTGTTAGGCTAGTCCAAAGTCGGAATTTAAATAGCATTACATGTATCAGATTTAAGTTTCTTCATTTTGCATTTTGGAATGTACATGCAACATAAGTTTGTCCTAAGGTTTATTTTGGAAGCTTTAAGTCTAGGTAATGTGCCAGGGAAAGTTAGTTGGTGAATAATATTAATATATCTGGCTTCCTGATAAGAATACATTTTAAGCAGTACCGGTAACTAGCAATGAACTGATAACTGTAATACATGTACATTTTGAAAATTAGAAAGCACTATCCCGCACTGCTCTTGTGCTAAGGTTTTTCTGCTGATTTTCAGCTAAAAGTCGTCCTACATGCTAGGTCTACAATTTAACTAATTGATTAATTTGTATGAATTTTGGTACCATGAAATTTGGTTCAAGTGACTTTTCATTGTATTCAAGGTAGTTACCATATTGAATTAAAAGACTGGATCAATCCTTACGTTGGCATTATAATAAATAGAACTATTGATCTGTTGCTTTTCAAACACACTAGTCAACCGAATGAGCAGCAACAAAGAAAATGGTATGAAGAGCAGCAGCAATTGCGAGACAAACATGAAAAGGAGCGAAATTACCAACTCCAGCGCCAAAGGCTACACGATATCCAGTCACCAATGGCAACCACGGCAGGACATGGCATCAGCCATCAACCATCCATGTACAACGTCGACCAGCTTATGTGGAACATGTTTCGTCAAGTGGATAAGAAACCAGTCATAAATAGGTCCACTCCCCATCAAGTAATTTTGCCCAATCAACAACAACATAATGATTTTAAACTTCAAGATCAGTGTGTACAGAAGCCACGCAATTGGTCCGAGTTGGGTGACCTAAGCGATCTATTTGAGACATCTTACTCTGGTGAGTTGGAAATCTGGAATAAATAGAATCAAAGAAGTCTTAAGGGGACTTATGTGTACATTTTTATTGTAGGTCTCCCAGCTTGGTGTCAAGATGATGCCCTTGTGCCGCCACTTTACACTCAGGTGGAGCAATACGTCACTCACAACGGTGTCATAGATACATCGTTGCTGTATCCCATTCTACTATCATCAGGCCTTTCTAGGGAAACATTGGGTCGAATATGGTCATTGGCCAACCAGCAAAAGCTAGGCCAGCTCTTGAAATCAGAACTTTACGCCATCTTGGCCATGGTGGCTCTGGCACAGGTCATTCATAGTCTCTTACTTTGTTTTTCTAACTACTAACGATTCAGGGCGAAAGTTACAAGTGGTATACTTACATTTTTTAGAATGCCTGCGAGATATCGTCGCTCAGAATCTTATACAGTTTAAAACAAGCACCGGTACCACTTCTTAATCAGACAACAGAGGTTCTTGGCCAAAGTGCAGATTCAGCAATGCCACCAATGCAGGTGTCCATGACACCTCTACCTACCAATCAGTATCATGCAGAACTGGGTGAACATTATATGCCTATATATTTTAGCAATAATAAACAAATATTTTATCTTAATGGTTTTTGCTTCATCAAAAGTGAAGATTCATTGTAAGCTTTTGTTTTTTCAGACAATGATGACTTTAATCATTTCAAGAGGGCTGACGTTGGATTTCTTTTAGATCAAGTGCCTACTGGGAAGGCTGTACACTTTAATGTTGGCACAAGGCTTGCCAATTACAATAAAGCACCTCTCACAGGTACATGTAGGCAACTTGGAAAATTAATTTTAATTGCTAAACAATGAAACTCAACCTAATCAAACTAATAATTTACAAGTAATTTTTAACTTCTACATATAATGCTACAGTATAAACAACTTAAGCTCTTTTATATTTAAAAAAATCTACAGGAACAAACGACTGCGATGTTAAGGATCCAGAAGAGGAACTTAAAGACTTTAGTGATTTCTCTGACTTTCAAAAGGCAGGTGTCACTGTTGAAGATGCCAGTGTCATCTCTTCAAGTGACGAAAACGCAGCCATTCAGCTGCATACTTCCAACAATCCGACTAGTTCGCTCACATCAAACGGCTCCCAGTCAATGTGTAGCGCTATGTCTGAACAATCTTCCAGCCCTGTTATATGTCGCGATATAATGAGTGATGATAGCGACAAATACAGTGTATTCAGGGAGCTTGAGCAACCAGCTGAAGATGTGGATGACGCTGAATATGGAGATTTTCTTAGTGCTATTGCTGCTAAGACAGATGTTTCTGCAGAATCTTATGCTTCAGCCTCAAAATCCGTTACTTCATATTCGCCTAATAAGGAGAGCATGGATGATGATGACTTTGGGTTCAGCGGCTATATCGATTGTAGACATTCTGAAAATCACGTGAGACTGAACCCAGATGTCAATCTTTGCATTAAATCCATGAGCTCTACTAACCAGGATGATGATTATCTACATGAAGGTGATAATAATGATTTTGGCGAATTCATTGGAAGCTCTGATCATGGGTTGAATGCTAGAGTTGACAGTCTATGTGATAGCCTCAGTTTAAATAGTTTGAAAATTGAAGATCAAGGAAGCATATCGATCAAAAGCCAGTCTGGGTTCATTCTTGACCCTGGTAGCGACATGAGCCGTTGTGGTTCCATACCAAGTCTTGATCTCGCGATCAGTTCAGATGATAATCAATCCGACTTCAAAGATGCAACGCCATCAACTGGGTTTAATGACATCCTTACTGATTTTTCAAACGATGGCTTGTCCATGGTCAGCATGAATGCATCTAAGGCAACACTTCTAGCCGATCGCTACAGTCTCATTCGAAACGAAGTTACTAATGAGTCAGATTTTGGAAAGTGTGAATGGCAACAGTGCCTCGATTCTTGCTATGATCTCCTGAAAAATGCCAGGAATATTCTAAGAGAACTGCAAGGGGACAAGATAATCTCTTATGAAGTGATTGAGTCTCAAGAGGGTGAAAACTACTTGAAGAGTGAGTATAATGTGTTTCAACTATGAATTCATAAATGTTGTGTTACTCGCACATAAAAGATACATTTATAATTGCAGATATAATTGAGGTGTATCGGATTTGCCGAAGAATCGCCAACTCCATCCAGGATTTAACAACTGGAGAAATGGCATCTAAGCTCTGTGGGATCTTGCAGGATATTGAGACTGAGTGGCAGGAATTATCTTCGATTTCATTCCTAAACACAGTTTTGGTGAGAGTCGGCCCATTTCTTAGAACTTAAATGAATAAGCTTATAGATTATTTGTTATTTCTGAAAACAAACATACTTTTTTACGTTTTAGCCAACGAGCGAATCTTCCATCTTTGACTTTTCATCGCTAGTCCTCGCGCCGTGCAATCAGAACCTGAAGAGGGCCTGCGGGGTTTGCTTGCTCGATGTCGAGTACCAATGGCCTTCATCTAGCGATATGACATCGAATCACAGTTTGTTGTATGGCGGGCGGCAGTATCATGCTTCTTGCGCCAACTTATGGGTAAACTGTGTTGATTCCCTGTTGCCAGCGTTGACATTTACAAGCCTCAATCAAATCAGAATGCATTAAGCTGTTCTTCATCGTTAAATTATTAATCTGTTTATTTTGTTTACCATCAAAGCAACGCAAGTCATATCTTTAAATATATGGATGTCAGTTAGTTGCCAAAATGTTTTGTTTAAGCTTATACAATCTATCTACCCACATATATTGTAAAATCGAAATTGCATAATGTATAATAATGAAATTAAATAAAATAAAATCTAAAAATATTTGGTCAATATTGTAACGGAAGTATCAAATGTAGGGCTATATTAAGTTTACCGGTGGTTAACTAATTATACCTAGCAAACAACTAGTCGAACGAGTATTGTTACTAGTTAATAAATATCGTACTAGTGGCCAAAATATTGGGCTTGTTAATTTATTTAATTTGTCCTAGTTGATAAAAATTAGGCAGAAAGTGGCAAAATAATAATGGTCCTACAAACAACTGTATAATGTTAGTTTATTAATTCAATTTTTTTTAATTACCAAAAGATCTAGTCCACTACGCTACTCTATTTAAATTTTTCTATTATACCTGTTTTTTAACAGAGTTTTAAATAAGTGTAGTGGACTAGATCTTTTGATTAATTAAAAAAATTGAATTAATAAACTAAAATATTAACTATTAAACTTGTATGACTAGTTAGTTAATAAATGAAATTGGTACGTATTATTGGGCTAATATTAACTAATAAATAGGATTCAATTATTGTTAACTTAGTAACATGTTGTAAAATATTACGTATAAGCCAATTTCCAAGATAGTAACAATATGGCGGACTAAATGTACGTTTCCGGTCTATGCACCACCAGTCCTAACCAGAGAATATTCTCTCTGGTCCTACCATGCATAGCCTCCAATACTACCTATGTACCATGTACCATCTAGTCAATATGATTGGGGAGTAGAAGCACTTGTAGTGCGGGCTGCGGCTTCGACGTTCCTGACTTCCTGTGAAACCGGCGTTGGCAGCCTTGGTTGGCAGGGACCGCCGTAGTAGGGGGTAAGCTAGAGCATGTACGACTACCGTAAAACAATCAAAAACGCACTGGCATAGGTAAGCGTAATGGACCCCTAATTAGTACATATCGCTCGTATACATTTATACCGTACCGGTACTCATCAATGTCTTTGCTGTCACAATTTATTGCCACGTCAAAAGAGCATACCGGTAGTTGATACATGATGAAGCATCTTCCACCATTGCCGACCATCAGGGATGTTGTGCGAATGTACAGACTCCGAGCACAAAAGCAGCTTTCGCAGAACTTTCTCATCGATCCAAGACTTCACCACAAGATAGTCAGGACGGCTGGGCGTCTGGATGGTAAGTAGTTACAAACGTACGTGTGAGCACGGGTGTTGATGATGAGGCCTCATGATGAGCACACTTGCACACGCACATTAAACACGCCTTCATGTAGGTTGGTATCAATCACTAACTTATAAACACACCAATATTAAATTGTCACCGTAATATGAATTCTAGTGAGCATAATCGCGTCTCCAACTCGAGTGAGTGGCTCAGTACGATAGTGGAAGCTATTACACGGATAGAAAATTGTAGCCATCATTAAATTCATAAAATCTTTCTTTGATTATGCAGGTTGTCATGTATTCGAGGTTGGCCCTGGGCCAGGTGGACTCACGAGAGCCATCCTGGAGAGAGGCGCAGAGCATCTGCTTGTGCTTGAGAAGGATTCTCGCTTCCTACCTAGTCTGGAGGTAGGCCTACGTATTACCATATGTTGCCTGTACTTGCTAATTTCCTAGTCATGCCATAGAATTGGTGTTGGTTGGAACAAGAGCTCTCTAGTTGGAAGACTTGGAACTAGTGCAACTTCCTATAGAGCTCTGACATTTTTAATAAGTACTAAAAGCCTTATTCTTTATGGAACATTTCAGCTTCTTGCTGAAGCATCTGACCATAGAATGAAGATCGTCGTTGGAGACGTGTTAAATTTTTCAATGGACAACGTATTTCCAAAGGAACTGGTGCGTGAGTGGAACGATGATCCACCGCCAATACGCATCATTGGCAACCTGCCCTTCAATGTTTCCACGCCGCTTTTGATCCGCTGGCTTAAGGACGTCTCGTACAGGAGAGGTGTTTTCTCGTACGGCCGCGTCAGCATGACGCTGACCTTCCAACGTGAGGTGGCCGAACGGATGGTCGCACCTCCATTTAGGGACAACCGTTGCCGACTAACAATCATGTGCCAACATCTGTGTCACGTCGGTCACAAGTTCGATATTCCTGGCGGAGCGTTTGTGCCCAAGCCAGACGTGGATGTTGGTGTCGTTCACATTGTGCCGCGAGTTGAGCCACGAATCAAACTACCATTCGAGGTCGTCGAGAAGTTCATGCGCAACGTGTTCCACTTCAGACAAAAGTACTGCAGGAAAGGCGTCGAGTTAGTGTGATTTTTTTTTTGCATTCACAATTAACTTGCAGCAGTACCAACAATAAGGAACTAAACAAAGCTTCTTGTACTATGTACAACATCTTAAGTATAGAATATTAATAATAGGTCCGCAAATTATAAATATACTGAATCGCATAATCACCAAGGAAGTTCAAACACTTAAGCAATCGGGATACAAGAGCATTGATATCCCCAAACTAGAAAATCACAGTGGGAGTGAATGAAGCCAGAAAATCATATGGTCCATATTGTGCCGATTTTTCTCCAATGTGATGCACCATCACAGTTGAATAGTAAGGTACTAGTACTGTACAATTCTGGGTAACGCTTGGATTCATCTGGAGAAGTTATTTTGCTGCACTGTAACACAATTCAACCATTAAAATTAAAAATATACAAAATCAATTCCCAGGAGCAGGATGTGAAATGACACTCTGGCTTTATTCATTAGATTATGATTTTCTTGCTGAATGCACGAATTTTATTCTGTCCCATAAGAAAAAGTCTTTGAAAGTAGACCTAAGGTATATTTTCTATTTAATTTCAGTATGGTATGTCCTTTAATTTATAATAGCATTGAAGTTTTACCTACAAGAAGCTTGAGTGCTTTATTTTTGGAACAGCGTCCTATCACATATATAATTGTATTAGAGGTAAATTAATGTTTTCACATTTTTATTTTATTTTGGTCTTCAGGGTACTGTTTCCTATGTCCATCCGCAAGAAACTAACCGATGATTTGTTCTTCATCTCCGATGTTGATCCAACGACTAGACCGTTCTGCCTCAGGCTCTTCGAACTAGATCGCATGGCGAATGCGTACTATGAGATCTGCCAGACGCATCCAGATGTTGCCGATTACGACTATAGAATGCAGCGTGAAGATCGTGAAGATATCAGCGATAACGTAGAGCCACAATTAATGGAGATGGATAACTAATCGAGCTGCAAACAGGCCTCAACAAATAAAAAGGTCTAAATGTGCAAACCATACTCCATATGCCATCATGCAGTGAACTCTTTTCCAATATGTTCAGTAAATCTACGAAGAACCAATGTGCCACCAGCTGCGAAATAAAAAATTATTCTTACTTTTTATTGATCAGATCTCTCATACAACGTTAACATAACATAAACAGGTAAAACAACAAAGTTTGATCATACATTAGTGCGTGCCACTGTGCTAAAGTGCAAATCTTGCAACAAAATGGCCTGTATAACATAACATGAATACAATAGCATAAAATACAATTCTCTGAAGTATTATGTACATGTAAATTGCATCTGCTGGCATTGTCTGGAATGCATATACTTAAGAAATAATGCCGGACTTCTTTTTGGCATTGCGCGCGATTTCATCACACGAAATTGGTACATTAATTTGACCCAATTAGTTAATTATATTTGTTCATAAAATGGTTGACTCGACTTCGCCATCATAGTGGCTTTTGGGAGCAAGATATTTGTCTTCCGGATTGGGCAATTTCAAATCTGAACAGATAAAAGGATCGTGGGTGCAGCTCTCGCTGATGGTTTTGAGAATGGGGATGAGCCGCCTGCTTTCTGGCGTCAAAGATTCTGTGGAAATCGTGGACTCGCAAGATGTTGGCGACAGTGCCAATGAGAAGTTTCGGATCTCTTCATTGAGAGCCAATGGGATGTCGACACCAACGATAAGATGCATTGCCATACCCTCCAACCAGGAGGCCATCGTCTCAAACAGTGGCCTAATACATCAAAACAAATTAAGGACATCGTTATTATTGTTGAAAATATTTGTCCCAGCGAACAAGGACATTAGGGTTGCTATCACTATTTAAGGGGTTTTGGAGGATCACCAGCACTCGACGTTAAATTACAGATGTATCTTTAGCTTAACATGGGTAAGTAATGTTTTATAACGCTCAAGTAACGCTCTTAGCTCGCCCTTTAGTGATCCACAGTCGCACTTAAAATTGCAAACAGGCCTTTAATATTCCATTATTGCAATTTTTCACTTGAATATGCATTTCAAAACGATACTATATTATTTTATATAGCAAATTGACTTTTACACTTGCCTTTTCTCTGGGTCAAGATCACAGCACAAAAAGGCTATTTTGTAAAAGGATTCAGGACATCCATTGCAAAATTTGTCTTTAAAAACAGTGGTATTCAAGCCAAAATCAGAAGTGCGTGGCAAGTAATCAGGATCAGCGAGCACCCTTCCAATAATCTGCGTTAAAAAAGTTTTTTTTTTAAATAACTGACTTTCATGGAACATACATACAACATAATATATTTCTTAACACTTTGAGATTAAAAACATTATATCATTCACTTAACCTCGCATAGTACGATGCCAAAAGAAAAGATGTCCACTTTCTCATCGTACTTTTTGCCCTTCATCATTTCCGGCGCCATCCAGTAGGGATTTCCAACAACTGTGTAGAAATTCAGGCATTATTATTTAATTATATACCTTTCATTATTTGAATAATTTTAATGCACCTGTGTAGCGTTTCTTGCGTTCGTACTTTTTGCTGCCAGCGCATCGCTTTCCAGTCGTAGAGCGCTTGCGAACATCACCACGACCAGATCCTTGCTGCTGTTGCTGCTGCTGCTGATCATTGATGATGCGCGCCAATCCAAAATCAGCTACGACAACTGTTCGGTCCTAATTAACATAATGAAATGGCAAACTATAAACATAAGCTGAGATAAATGCATACCTCAAATATCAGCTTTTTCAAGTGTTGCAAGATATGATGTTTGCAAAAAATTAAATCAAAAAATCTTAATTCACAATTCTGTGCTTTACCTCTCTGACGAGACAGTTTTGCGAATTAAGATCCCGGTGGATGATGTTCATTGAATGTAGATACGCCTAAAAGAATATTTTTTAAATTCGTACATACAATAAAAAGAATCAATGTGAAGCATTTTGTGTAGTATTCATTTCGTTTACAGAATTTGTATTAGCGTGAATGCCACACAAAAATGCACAAATACCATTCCAGAAGCAATGTCCTTAGCAAGGTTAATCCTTTGTTCCCAGTGTAGCACTTCACAAGCGTCATGGATCAAATCTTTCAGAGTCCCTCCACTAATATACTCTTAAAACACATAAGGCAATACAAAGAATATAATTTAGTTACTGTTTGTCTTTCTGATAGAATGCGGGTTGAAAATCTTGGAACAAGTTTATATTTTCTTGGTTGAACAGTAATTTACTAATTTTGGTAATGCCACCTACCCGTTACCAAGTGGAGTTTTTTGTCTTTGTACAGCACTCCTATAAAGTGAAGAACGTTATCATGACTTAGACTGCGGAGAACAGCCACCTCCTTGAGGAAGTTCTTCTGAGCCTCTTCATCAACTCTGTACAACTCCTTGAGGACCATTACCTCCCCCGTCTCTCGGTGAGTGACCTATATATGTATTCAAAATATTAAAATGATTGCCTATTTTTCGCAAAAACTGCAAAACTAGCATTGAATAAATATTTAGATTATATGAATACCTTGTAGACCTGTCCGAAAAATCCTTTGCCAAGCAACTCTCCTTGAACTAAATCAGAGGCACGAAAGATCCGGTGGATTTTGGGTTCCACGCGGAACGATTTCGTTCGGCTGAGATCAAACGGTAGTCGGTTGGATGGTGCCAAATTGCTCCTGTTAATCATGAACTCAAATTAATATAACATATTGCTAAAAAACGACAAAAAAGGATCCAATCTCTCCCCGCCTCGGGAAATTAAAAAAAAAAATCCTCATACTCGACTAGTAATCTCGGCAATGACGAGGCTCTTTCCTTCACACAGTTCCCTCTTTTGAGCTGCCGACCTGCTCGCACGCAGACACCACCGACTGAGGTGGACGGTGAGCATGAGTTGGCCAACGTATATCCGTGCCATGAATCTTCCCGTTTTCTAAAGAGGTACTCATGCGGTTCTTTTCTGGCTGCCGACTGTGGAAATGATCGTTGTCTGCCTAGTGCGTTGGGATCATGCTCTATTGTAAGCTGTAGCACCTTGTTGGTACTGCGAATCAGTTCCTCAATCTGTTTTGAAAAGCGTTGATTTGGTGACAAAAGCATATTAAGGATTTACAATTGTTTACCATGCGACATATTTACCTCGCTTAGGGATTGATCCTTGAGTGGAGTGCCATTTACTTCAAGTATTTTGTCTCCAATGTGTAGTGCCATAAGGTCGGGATTCATGTCTAACCTTTAAAAATAAGCACAAAAGTTGACAGGAATTTGTAAAAAGACGACGTTGCAAGTAAATATTCTACAAGCAATAGCAAATGTGAATTACTCTGAAATATGGAATCCCCTATAGACGCCATCGCAGAGCGGAATACCCTTTCGTCCATCCAGGGAAAGCTTGATTCCCCTCTGACGATCTGGTATGGCAGGTATCTCAACCAGCTGTATCGAGTGTGGTTGCTTCACGAATGGCGATAATTTGCTCAGCGGCTGCATTTGACGCTTGTAACACAGACCACTTAAATGCAGAAAAAATATTTTAATGTGAAATTAGATACATTGATTTATTGATGATATGTCAATTCAATGAACAGATTTTATATATAATTCACCAGTATAATTTCGACCGTTCAACAAGGGCGTAAGAATCCCCATCTCCGATAAAACTGCTGCAATTTGAACACCGGAAGCACTCCGGGTGAAACTTATGTTCACCAGCAACCTATATATTGAATTGCATATATGCATTTAATGAGGAGTTGAGGATACACAAATCTATAGCCCCAGGCGCGCGAATGCACAAAATGTAAGCACAATAAGCACGTAAACAATACATTCAATGAAAAAAAAAACGAGGTACGGGTACGCACCATGACTGGCCCAGTGATGATCTGTCCACATTGACACGATTCGCCGTACTTTGACCAGTAGTCCTTCTTACAAAACAGGAGCCCATCTTTCTCGAAATACCAATTGGACAGAGAGGTGTCACACACAGAACACCTATAGAAAATTAGAATTAGAAGGGGAACGCCTCTGCAATGCAAAATGACATAATAATTACGGTAGGGCCTACCAATAAAAACCAAAACAAGTGTACACAATTGCGTATTCTTGTTTAGTTCTTCATTTAGTTTATTAAGGCACAATTGATCGAATTGTGTTTTAATGAACTAAAGTATCGGTAGGCCTAGGCCAATTAACACGAAGCTTTTCTGGGCTTAACACAAGCAATGGTCTCTGCGATCACAAGCAATTTCGCCACATCCTGCATGGAACTACGCAAGATGACGTGATCGAATGCAAGGATGTCATAGAGCCTCCTTGATCGAATGTGTGAAATCCCAGAAAGAATTTGGACACTCGTGGTCACTGCATGTCCGACGTGCGTGAGGAATCTAATTCTAGGATATATAAAGGTTGGCCACAGTCACTGTGGGTTGGCTGACCTGAAGCATTCCGTGTGCCACTCGCTTTTCAGAGCCTGCAAATATTCGTCATCGTCGATGACGTTCATACACCCAGCACAAATGGTCACTTCTGCTGCATCTGAGAAAAAGAAACGCGCGATGAATTCTAATACGAAAGGAGAGTCAAACGCATTTTTCATCCCCTCACTAAGAATTCCTCGATCAAAGGCGCATTAAAAATATCATAGTTTTCACCTTAAAATCGCGCACTTTGCGAACATCTGCGAACATCAAAAACTCACCAACTTCAGCCTCCATGTTGAATTTAAGGGTGAGTGGGCGACTCATATCAGAAGTGGGAGGGACTCAGTGCTGTCGAGTGTCAGAAATAAAATTCCCTAGATCACCCAGAAAATCAGAATTTACATAAACCCCTTAATCTGTTTTCGAAATCTCAATTAATTCACCATCAGAAACGGGCCTTTTCCTGGGATAACTCACTATCTAGAGATAACGGCCGTTTAATCGCTTTTCGAAATCGAAACATATCCGAGCAGCTTTGACTTTTGCTGCAATCTAGGGACATTATTTGGTCTGATTTAGGGATCCTTATTTCTTTATGTTGGCAGCGCTGTAATTTATAGGCGCATAATTAATTTTTACGTATCAAGGTCTTCATAAATCGCTGAAGTTGAAGCATCGTTGCAGGTATGCCGTACACTTACGTTTTTTTATATCTCGTCATAATTAATTGTCCGAGCGAGCAAAGGCTAAAAATGGCAGACTAAAATTTTACGTACCTGCTGACCTGCGTCCTTTTGCTGTTCGGCGTTTGTCCGCGGACGCTTGTTGAGAAATGAGAAGTACGATTAGGCCTACCATATCAAAGACTTTAATAGGTACCGGGTAGCTGGAATCACTAGTGACTAAGAGCCGCCTAGTCTCGACTTGACAAAATCCCAAGACAGGCTGAGAATACGTGATTTTTCCATTCAGAGAGAATGTGGAAATGACAAGTCATCATGATGACTTGTCATCATGCAGAGCCTGTCTTGGGATTTTTTTCACTCGAGGCAGCTCTAAAAATCATTAGTTATTCCAGCCACGCAGGTAATCGTGAGCAACTTTCCTGAATGTTCATTCATTTCAATGGCACATTGTGGCGCAGTGGCACCAGATAATATTAAGGTTGAGTTATTAAGGTAGGCCCGTGACCAGGACTTAGTTTTTGGGGAGAGGTTGCACAAGCGGGTGGTGATGGTGCATGATAGTGACAGTGCATGAGGGCTCACAGGTTTTGGTCCTGTTAATGCCTATAAGTTGAGTTAACTCAAATTATAAGGTCTCTTAATTGGGTCCATATGAACCCTTTTGATCCCGAAATCCGATCTTGCATTATACATCAATGCATGTTCATTTATATATTTATTATGTGCAGACGATAATGATGACCGAGAAGATTTCTCAGACTGGTTCCAATCCTTTGGAACAATATGTTCTGCTGGCAAAGTCGGCGAAAGGAGCAGCTGCTGTTGAACTTGTCAAGCAGGTCCTTGAGGCTCCTGGCGTCTTTGTGTTTGGCGAGCTTCTCGACATGGCTAACATTCAAGAGGTGATGTTGAAGATATTATTGTGACATGGACCCTGTTCAAATCGCTGGCAAACTAATTCGTATTTAAATTTTGGGCTGGTCAACCTAGTTATAACAAAAGGCTATGACTATATTTGCGTGATAAAAATTACACAATCTAATCGACAAGCTTCCTACAACTGTCTTGACACTTAGGATGAGAAATCCGATTTGGCCTAATGTGAACCTTGTTTTCATATTACTTAATATAGGCCTAACTGTAAAGTTTCTAAATCTAATTTTCTTTTAGTTGGCGACTGGACCTATATCAAAGTACCATAAACTGCTAAATCTATTTGCTTACGGCACCTATTCAGACTACATAGTTAACCAATCGGAACTGCCAGAGTTAACTATAGCTCAGGCTCAGAAGCTTAGACACCTGTCCATCGTCTCCTTGGCAACAAAATCAAAAGTTCGTGTCATATATTGCCAATCTTTGGTGGCCAATAAAGAAATTGGCCTCCAGTACCGATTATATTATTTTATGATGTTTTCCAGTGCATCCCTTACTCAGTGCTCCTAAAAGAGTTGGATTTGAAGAACCTCCGCGAATTGGAAGATCTGATTATCGAGGTGATCTACGCTGATATAATACACGGCAAACTGGATCAGAAAAACAACCAGCTTGAAGTGGACTATGCCATCGGGAGGGATATTGCACAGGACGATCTCAGTGCCATGGCCAACGTTCTCCAGGAATGGTAAACCATATGCAGAACAAGTCGAAATCAAGATAACATCGGGTCTAATTATATAAAATTCACTCATTTAGGTGCGATGGATGTGAAGCTATCCTCACAAACATTGAATTGCAGATCAACAAGTCAAATATCACCAAGGAGAACCGCAACAAGCATAAAGCCATCCTGGAATCAGAAGTGAGATACAAATCACGATTTGGTAGCAATAAAACGGTGGGACCGTTTTGAGAAATAATAACTGTCTATTGTGTATGTGCATTGTGAACGCGCGCATATTAAATATTACTGAGCCCATTATTTGCAACAAAAATCCCTTTGAAAATGTAAGAAATAAGATTTAGTAGTTTTATTCGATTGATTTTCTTTCCTTCAATGTTTCAGGTCAGTAACATAAAGAAAACGCTTAAGGCCCAGTCACAGGATGTGGATGACCAGATGACGGACACACGAGAAGCGAGTGCTCAAGGCGAGAAGCCTCTGAAGAAGTCCAAGTCGAAGACCTATGCAAAATCGCCATTTTTCCAGAGAAAATAACAATTTGCATTTCTTGAAATCATTAAACGTGTTTAATTCTACTTGTCAAATAAATCCAGAAGTTAATAATTAAAATAAATTTTCAATTGGCTGTTGCCTATAGCATTAGGGCCTACTCAAGGGTCACAAAACTAGGTCCAAGAATGATTGGAGGATATCAGTATCAGCCTCAGAATGGATAAATTGGGAATCCCAGACAAGGTATAGTTAATTATGGGACATTGCACTAATTACTAGTAGTTAGTAAATAAGAAAATAATGAATTAGTTAGTGACGTATCTAGCAGATAGGTGCGCCATATAAGGAGTAGTGCCTGTATATAAGGAGTAGGAGGCCATGGGTGGGCCCATCAAATTAATTATATATCAATAAATAATTAAATAGCTTTAAACACATGTTGACAAAATTCCTACTGAGTACCAAGATGGCGGAAACGCATCCATACATCCCTGCCCACTACGCAAGCAGCTGCCTCCGCAGTTGTCCATAGGGGGCTATGGTACGTTTCTCATATCCATTGAAGAGGAAAAGTGTCTGCAAATTACGTCATACCTTGGTCTACTTCCGACTACGGCACTTCGCGGTGGCAGATGCTCCTTTGGACCATGTAACCACTGTAGCCATGGAATTGTGCGTCTTAATCACTTTATTAGGTGAGTAAATAATGTCTAATTTAGGGCCAAAAATTCTTGCGCAAGTTTGGAAATTTTGGGAAGAAAGTACAAATATGGCTACCAAGGCACGACTGATGGTAGGCGCGGCCCAAATGTTCATTATTCATCAAATATGTCCGCATGCCTAAAGCTATTCCTTCGAGCAACTAGTAATACGTTCGATTTCAATAGTGTTTACCCGTTAAACGCCTTGGATGGATGCCGATAGCACCCGTCGGCGTCTCGAGAAGTCGAGATGTTGATGTACGGGTGAGCCGACACTGGATCAGATCTGATCCTGAGTCGGCTCAGCTGTGTACATTATCAGCCAATTGTTCCATTGTTGCGCCTATTAACGGGCCTACAGGTATTCAGCGACTATAGAATATAAATGCCCTGCATATAGTGACGGAAGCGGGGTTGAACTGTACTAGTACAGTTGAACCGAAGGTTGTCACCCGTGCGTGTCCAATGTAGACCATGGACAATTGGACATTGGACAACGACTATATGGATTCATGCACGTCCACGTCAGAGCATTAGGTGCTCGACTGTTCTGGAGCGTTAAAACACAGGGATCGAATATAAAAGGGTAGCCCAACTCGCAAAAGAAGTTCATACTCTAGTTTGTACGCATCATCGCAATATAAATATGTATTTTTTTTCTTTTGTTCTTCCGTTTCCAGTTTCCATATTCGAGTCCATGCACAAAAGCTCTAGTGATCAACTCAGATTAAAGCTCAGCCCGAGGATGAGATGGAAAGTTTAGCTGAGGAAACGAAAACATCGCTGGCTTTAATCAGGTCTGATCAGCGAGGCGCCACTCACAAAGATGACTCGAATGCTACGCAAGTTTCTCCTTTACATGGTGGCCATGCTTGTCTTCATGCTGGTTTTCTATCGACTCCACTCTCCCTGCAATGACTACCTCAGCAGGGCCACCAGCATGCTACCACGACAGGTAGGCCTGCAATATACTATTTAGTCCTATGATGATGGTAACATTTTTGAGCCCTTTTAGTTATTTGTGGCAATAACATCGCTTTTTTATGAATTTATAATTTTAAACAATTTATATCATTGGAATTTGTTATTAATTTCATGTAGTTGTAATTAGTGTAATTATTATTATTTGTTGTGCCCTTGTAGATGGTGATTAGGGGCAGCGACATGAAGCAGTATGTGTACGACCGCAACATGCCTCTAATCTTTGTCGGCGGAGTACCTAGAAGTGGCACGACATTGTTTCGTGTTATGTTGGACGCTCATCCAGACGTTCGCTGCGGAGAAGAGACGCGCGTCATCCCTCGGCTCCTACAAATGCGTTACAATTGGCTGAAGTCGCAAAAAGAGTCGATGAGACTCGAAGAGGCTGGACTCACTGCAGAGGTGAATTTTCTTCTTTGGCATTCGATCATATATTTTTGCTCACTTAACTGAAAGAGGTAAGAACCAGGAAGTAAATGCTTTGACTTAAAAATGGTTGTATAAACCACACGTAACTCCTGTGATTCATAAATCTCAGTCCTCATCTCCGTGAAGGCTTTTTTTTTTTAGCTCTTTAGCCTAAACTGCCCCGTAAACTGATCTTAAACTTTTTTTTTGTACAAAAGGTTTTGGACGCAGCAATGTCTGCTTTCATTCTAGAAGTGATAGCAAAGCATGGTGAACCTGCACCGCGCTTATGCAACAAGGATCCGTTCACGCTAAAGGCAGCTGTGTATCTTGGCAAACTGTTCCCCAATGCCAAGTTCATCTTGATGGTTCGAGATGGACGGGCCGTTGTCCATTCGATTATCACACGCAAGGTTGTTTCTACAATATACAAATATACATCTACACGAGCATACGCAACGCTCGCAAAATTGCAATCTGAATGAATAATACTTCATTTTTTTTACATGCAGGTGACCATTTCTGGTTTTGACTTGAACAGCTACCAACAGTGTCTAACAAAGTGGAACACAATCATGTCCGTAATGCATCAGCAGTGCAAGGAGTTAGGGTCGTCTCGGTGCCTTCATGTTTACTACGAACAACTAGTCCTTCATCCACGACTGTGGATGGAAAAAGTCATGGATTTTCTTGCTGTTCCATGGAACGATTCTGTGCTACACCACGAGGCGCACATCAATAAACCTGGTGGTGTTTCACTCTCAAAGTAAGAATTATTAAATATGGCGTTCGATCCTCACCGCGACCAAATAACAATTTTGCAGCCACAAAAAATATTTATTATCTTTCTAAATAAACACAAGAATTACACTGCTCCAGAACGCTTCAAAATGGCGCCATAGTTAATAATTGTAAATAAAATTGCAAATCAGGCAATTTATGGTCAGATTTCATTCGAATAAATCTGTTAATTATTTTCAAGAAGAAACTTGTTTTTATTATTTTTTATAGTGACCCCAGGGCGTATTTATTGTTTGAATCCACTCTTAAACATAACTATTTCTCATAATAACATTACAGAGTGGAACGCTCGACTGATCAAGTGATTAAGCCAGTCAACTTGGAAGCTCTTTCAAAGTGGGCGCAGGATGGCGCTATACCTTCGGATGTGCTCAACCAGATGGGTGAAATAGCGCCCATGCTAGCCTCGCTTGGCTACGACCCGCAGGCGAACCCGCCCAACTACGGTATTCCTGACTCTTTCGTCGCCGACAACACGGTGGAGGTAGCTCTAAACGACAAGTGGTGGCGCACTCGAGCGCAGCAGGTGCTGCTTGCCACCAAGAAAAGGTTCAATATCTCGACATCGAACCCATCAAACGTCTCTACAAAATTATACAAGGACAACGATAATGGTGTTGTTGAGCGCTGATGCTATCTCTCTAGATCTCGAGTACTATTTTTAGAACAAAACGATTTAAGTGTCCTACAGATAACAGTTAAGTTTTTTACGTCTGTTCGATTCAATGCAGCTTTCTATTTCTTTTAAGCCTTCTTATATTTCGTGCATATATAGGGAATATACTTGAACACTTATTTAATATTTATTATAAATTACAGGTATATTTTTTACATTTTTGATGGATTTTTGAACAGATGTGCTGCCGCGGAATGTGCAATTAATTTTTCTGCCTCCTCCCTCCGCGTACCTTCCATTCACCAAGTTCTTTCGTTTAATGTCTTCAAAATTCTTAACAGCACTAACAATGTAGGCACAATGCACAAACAAAGAGTTTATTTGCGCATGGACAATTGGACATCTGATGTGGCCGGGACATTTGATCAATATGTACAATAGTACATTTTCAAAGCAGCAAGTTTGTGCCCCTAAAATAAAGAACAAATTGAATTTGTATTTTTTATTAAATTGGACGATGAGAAAAGGTACAGTATGAGCAAAAAACGCGCAGTTTTATGGGAGGGGGTGGGAGGAGAGAAGGGACACAAGTTTCTTTTGACAGATTAATTATTCAAGAATCTCCTCATACTTACAGAATGTCTTAAGAATCTCACTCACAACTGAAAAGTAAGTAATTGATTGTATTTTAAAGTGTTAACTACTGTTTTTATTATACGCTCGTATACACTAGCAAATGTTTTCTAATATCTTAAATCTTTGCCTACCCTTTCCTTACAAGGAATGCGCCAAAATCTCTGGGACGGTTACATTGGAAGTTGTCTTTTCTATGCTAAGCATTAATTGATCATCTGCCAATGTATAGAAGATAAAATACAATCAATTATTTGACTTAACTTTAATCTGGAAATCTCTTTTTTTAAATGTGCCATAAAACAAATTTTAACATGAATTCATTTTATTATTCAAGTGTTTTTATTGAATCTTTTTGTTTTTAAATATCATTCTGAGAAATCATATGTTAGTCACGCTGCTACCCACATGTGCTCTTGTATGTGAACATATGTAGTCGTCATTTTAACGTATTAATACTGTCCGCACTATCGGATATTCTGATTTATGTAATTGTCTACTTTGTGAGTTTTTTTTAATTGTACTTGACGTGAGGTTATGCCACCTCAAGTCTCGCCCTAGTAATTTTGAGTGGTTATCTGGGAGCTGTCTCGACTTGAAAAAATCCCAAAACAAGCTCTGATGATCATGTAATTTTTCCGAATGAAAAACTGACGTATTCTCAGCCTGTCTTTGGATTTTTTCAAGCCGAGACCGCTCTAAAAGTTATTAGTGACTCATTAGCGATGCCAGCCTAAGAGTTATAAGGAATGCTTGAAAGCGACTTGAAAAAATTAAGACAAGTCTGAATGCTTTTTCATGCATTTCAATACCGGTATTCTAAAGGATATTTTGGACATTATTCCTTTTAACAACAAATTTTAATTGCATATTGGAGCGCATTAAAACAAAAATCAAAAAATGCACATGCATGTACACTGAGTATACTGAAAAATTAATTATATTTTGAGTACAGCCTACATTTTTGGGCGTATAAAATATCATCAAATTGAAATATATATACATGCTACACTATACTGTTCTGAGTTCCAATTTTAGTTTTAAGCTCTTGGATTTGTTGGACGACGCTCTGCCGACTGGTCCCACCAATAGCCACATATTGCTCAACGCTGCTTTCATACTTCCAGATATCAGCAACATCTTTTTCGAAATGACTACTGTAAAATTAAAACAAAAAACACGTCGTGAGCGAATTTCAAGCGCGTACATTATTTACAGGTACTATACTTTATGATGATATTTACTTTATACTCTGAAGATCTTCCAGTGTCAAGTCTGGTAGTTTGCACTGCTTCTTCTCCGCTAATGAAACTGCACTACCTGCGTGTCCATGGGCTGTTCTAAATGGTACCTAAGATGTATATGAAAATAAATATTAAATAATGTTACACTTGCTTTACGATTTCATGTTCTTCTTGACTATATAAACAGCTCACCCCTTTTCTCACGAGGTAATATGCAAGATCTGTTGCCAACATGTCAGGACTAAGGGCTTTCGAACAAGCGTCTGCGTTGAGCTGCCAAGAAATATCAGGTTCAATTAGGGTGGAGCAGATTTTCTTAAGACCCGGATCATTATTTTTCTTATGCTAGTTAAGTAGTAGTTATGTGAGGTTAATGTTGCGCCCTTAATTGGATCAGTGGGTCATAGGTCTTAGGCCGGAGTCACTCAAGTGCAAATCTCAGACCTGTCTCACGAGTCAAGACAGCTTTAGTAACTTACGGTTATGAAGGGTGATTACCATCAGAATTAGTAATCATTCTGGATCATTCGGGATTAATGGATTAATATGTAATGAACCTTTTAACAAACCTTCATGGTGGCGATGGTTCCTATAGCCACTTGTAAAATGGCCGTCAGTGTATCATACACATCAAACATGGCCTCCTTGTCCTCTTGGAGATCCTTGTTATAGGTGCTTGGCAATCCTTTCAAGACCATCATGAATCCAGCGCACTGTTCATGTCATGATATCAAGGTTAATAATAATCAAATTATATCACAAAGTATTATCATCATGCACGTATACGTTGATCAACGTGCTTCATCCCAGGTGTTGAAGAAATTTCCAAATCATATGGAAGCACTGGAAGGTATACCTTCATTATTGGAAGGTACCTTTAAGTCGGTGATGGTAGTGACCAACCACCAATTGTTCAAAGCTATGCACGTACATACATACAGTGTAACTAGGGGATTACGTGTGATAAACGAGGTTTGGGTGTACAAAAGATAAATTTTGAAGATTTGT
This sequence comes from Polyzonium germanicum, assembly GCA_034700265.1. NCBI lineage: Eukaryota > Metazoa > Arthropoda > Diplopoda > Polyzoniida > Polyzoniidae > Polyzonium > Polyzonium germanicum. Next base: position 37,541 of record JAQIYI010000036.1, read on the forward strand.
GCATTTGTTTTTTATATATGAGTGTATTATCTTTTTAAACATATTCAAAATTTGATTCAGATGCGACTAGGTCTCTTTAAATGGGAACATTTTATGACGATAATTAGCGATAACTTACTCGACCAAAAATTCGTCCAGCTTTTCCACGAATAAGCTCGAGACTATCGGCATTCTTCTTTTGAGGCATCAAACTACTTCCAGTACTTCAGAAAAGTATACAAAAGTAAAACAAATGCATGATAAGATCACCTCAAATTGATAAACTTCAAGTATCTAGGCGTATATATGCAATTTGTTAGTGTGCATGTTAGTGTACGCTCGTAGTTTAGCAAGACGTAAAGTAAAAGTCACAATATTGAATTAGTCAAAGTATTGCCTCGAGGCACTACTTTGACTATACTTAATTCTATATTTTGACTTTACTTTACTTCTTGGTTAATGCTAAACTACATATCTGTTAACATTTTTTTATTTCAGGTATAAAGGAAGGGTTTTTGATTTCTTACTTCACGTTTGGTTAATACTAAATTACATCTACTGTAGGTCTATAACTCTATTTGTTAACATTTTTTTTTAAAGAAATAATCCAAAAGTTGAAAAAAAACTTCTCAATCTTTCTTGCTATAATTTATCCCCTTGAACGAAATCTGCGAAAATCCTCCAAAAATTATAATACGAATGGACCTGTACCTGTAGGCATCCGATAAGGCCACGAAACCAAATTCCTTTGTGCAGTACAATATAAGATCTTCAGCCAGTCGGCTCAGATGTACACTGGTTAGCGAAGACCAGAACAGAAACTCGGCTACCGGTATGTCAAAATATGGTATCAATGTAAAGTTCACCATCATGTTCGCCATCATGTAAAGTGAAATGTAAATGTTTTAGGCCCCAATGGTAATTAGTATACGAACCAATGAAGTCACGATCACTGACGCCAAGTAAGCTATTTTTGGTGATATTTTCAAATCCAAGTTCTAATTAAAAATCATATTACGGGAAATAGTCGTTATAATCACTTAATCAGTATAACACTGACCATGTGGTGATTAAAAAACAATTTAAAAAATCTAAATTCTAAAAATCCTAAATTAACCAATTTAACTAAACTGTCCTAACAAATTAAGCGTCGCATTTGTCTAGCGCTGTCTAGCGTCTGTTTCACATTTTACCGCACTTTGTTATTTTCTCACATGCTTTTAGTTATCAAAAGTGGTTAGGGTCGCATGCGATTTTGACGGAAAGTCGCATGAAATAATTATAATTCGTCCATGGTGAAACGCCGTGCTTTAGAAGCACCGTGTCGCCCTCTGGCGGTGAACTGGTTATTTTTTTATTATCCTCTTGCTTGATCAGTTGCTCGCACTTTTGATAGGTTGATATTTGATTTCTGTTTACTATACGTGCTCTTTTTCCGCATGAGGGTGTTAGTTATCATCAAGCTCACTTACGCCCATGCAGGCCTATTCCGCCATCTCTGGCTTCCAATCAAGCCTAGCTCCTCGCCTCCCCTCCGCACCGTTCCCAACGCCTTCCAAACTCTCATCTTTTATTGACGTCATGCAAGCCTTTTATCATAGAGGCGACATAAAATCAAGTGACAATCGAAAAGTACGTGCGTGTGTACGCGCGCGCCTACGTGCGTCTGTCTGCAAGTACATACGTTAGCCAAAGTGCCAATCCGCCTCCTCCGCGCTGCCTTTCTCCTATGTCGCGATTTTCCACCAGGCTGAGTTTTCACTTCCTTTGTGCCATAAATATGCATGGCAGCTTCTGTTCAGGCCTAATTGTCGTTTTCGGATGCAAATTTTAGGTGGGATGAGGAAGGGAGGAGGAGGCAAATGAGAGGAGAGGGTTGGGGGTGAGCGAGCCGTTGTCTAGAATTTGCTTCTAGAAAATTCAGGGCTGGTGTGTGAGGCTACGAATCGCCTTCTCAATTGCCTTTTTTCTTCCGGAAGTTAATGGGCGCCGCCATTGCGCTCGAATCATCACGCGTGCGCATGCGCGCACTTACGAATGGCTTCGCCACCACGGTCTTACATACAGGTCTGGAAACTCAAACCGGTTTCAGTAGTGAGGGGCGGGGGTACCGTTTTTCATACTAAACCTTGCGGCCGCTCGGGTCGCTGCAATCGAGTTAGTACGTATCGAGCACCGTGGTATCGAGCGATTGACCCGGGTGACGTATCGAGCGCACGGTCTTATATGTAAGACCGTGTGTAAGACCGATACCACG
>JAQIYI010000037.1:0-39205 GCA_034700265.1 Polyzonium germanicum
GATCGCGATGAGTACGCGCACTTAGGCCTATAATTAAATCAACCAATTTTATTTTTGCATAAACAAAGACGCCAATTAAGTAATAAATAGACCTACTATTCATTTATTCATCTATTTATTTATTTATTTTAATCTAGGACTCTATGCGTGCTGGTTTGCCAGAAGGGACCTAGCCTACAAATTCCACTTATCGATTTATTTCGGTACTCTATTAGACCATTATTGGTTATTGCAATTTTTCATCTTTTATTTCTCATTTCATGCGGTCTGAGCAGCGTCTTGTGTCGTGCAGCGAAGACGTCACGGACGGGGGAGTTTTTGTATTCAAGCCGGAAGTCAAGCAGTGGAGTCCACACTGCTGTGGCAACGATCTGCGTGTGTTTGTGCATTTCAAGTTGCCTTGATAACCCAATTTAGCTTTTTTTATTTGTATTTCATAGGCCTAGGCATATATATTTTTCTTGCTCATTTTGGTTTTGTTGTACAAAAAAATAGGCCAAAACCATAATGACTTTAACAAGGTCGTATTTTTTCTCTTTTTCAAAATATACGGTATGTATCAAAGATGGAGTTTTCAGTTAATGCTGCATTCACACAAAGGTTTTTTGTTCTGATTTTAGGCACTTTTTTAGAAATCGGATTCTAAAATAAAGGGCGGTATCTGGTTTAATAAAATTTAGACGAATGCGGGCGTGGATGAAACTCACCGCAGCAGCAGATCAGCAGCAAGTTGACGAGGCTCAACAGTTTAAAGCCATTGAGCAGATCCATGTTAGCGATCGAGGTTGAACAAACCCCCAAATAAATAAACAAAATAAAATAAATAAAGGCGAACACACAATGTGCGCTAGCTTGATGTCCGATATTGTGTTAATTTCGTGGAATTTTAAGACGCGGCGGCCGCGTCGTCGTCGAGATCGTCGTTGTCGTCGTCGGAAGCCCCGTCGTCAAATTCATTCGGCGACGTAACTCCCGAAATTAAGCTTGTGCGCCAACTGCTGTAGAGCGAATTTAAGCAGCATCAGAGACACCGCTTTTGATCTGCTGCGAGAAAAACGCGTGCTGAATAAAAAATCAATCATTTGAGGCCAGATGGAAGAGGCAGAGGCTGAGGACGCAGAAAAAAAATGCAATCCTCTAGTGTCGTCTTGACATATAGAAAGTGATTTTTTTGATGCGTGTGTGTGAAAATTATGATGATGACGACGACGACGACGACTATGATGTCCACCGCGTCCATATGCAACCGTACATCTCTGTATATGCTTGTAGCAGCTACTCTTGGTGTGTGTTTTGCTGTGTGACTCGCCGGCTTTCAGCAGATTGAACTCCCCTTCTTCCTCCTCGTTGTGAGCACCACATAAATACGGATCCATCTACCCATCCATACGGATCCATATGCCCATATACATTCTACTGTTTAGAATATAATCAATATATCTTGTGCCTATATATTCAACGGAGGCCTATATTTACTATTTGATGTATTACCACTGGAAGATTCGATCGAAGAAGCAATGAGTTAATAGGATAAGAATATATATAAGATAGAATAAACCGTATGCTGTGCTCGCTTAGGTGCAAGAGGTCTAGCATTAATAAAATAAAAAGTAAAATGTAATAAATAAAAAGAGATAAAATGCAGCTTTAAAATAAAGACCAAAACAAATAAAATTCGCGAACGTTGAAATAAAAAATGTAATAAACAAATACCCAAGGCACGTAGTAAAATAAAATTAATAAAATATGGCTGCATTGTAGGTCGACTAAATTATTTATTTTATTCTAGTGTAGCATATTTTTGTATTTAGGGTATTTTATTTTAATGATCTAGAATTTTATTTTTCATTTTAAACATCATCATCATCATGTAGGCCAATCTTGTTTATTATGCTAATGATCATAGATTTTATTTTGTATTTTGTTGATCATTGATTTTATTTGATACTTAAATAATCATGGATTTTACTTTTTATTTTAATATACACGCGTAATAAAATTTCAAAAATAAATAAAATAAATGAACATTAAAATACAGTAGGCTACCGGTAATAAGGATAAAAAAAATGAATACATTGAAAAATACTATAATTTAAGTTATGTTTAAAGTAAAATAAAAGTGGATTTGCTTTATATTTCTAATTTATTTTCTACAGTTTCTAATTTCAGCCTGGCCTTAATTATATACCTGTACTCGAGTAGACCTACAGATTACCGGTACCGGGTAATTAAGTTTCAACATTTAAGCGTCGTGATTTATGACCTAATCCAGCTCGCACTAATTCACGTTCACTAATGGCCAAGTAAATTGCGCCTTCAAGCGTAACGACAAAAAGCAAATAATTGATGGATATAAAAATCAATGCGATTAATTAAACGCCTGGAATGTATTTATTTTTAGTCGCTCAGTTTAGGCTTACGTCTAATTACACTTTAATAATTAAATTCTTCATTTAAAAAGGGCGCCTTTTTATTTCATTTAGAAATTCTTGTTCGAAGACAGGCCGCTAGATGGCAGCACATGGCAGATTTTATTTTTTGCCGCTTGGTGGCGCTACCGCCGTTGCGCATTCTCCTCGGAAGGTCACACAAAGGTCAGTCATACTCAACGCAGTTTACCACTTTGCCTTTTCTCGCGTATTTATCGCTTTATCGGCGCGTCATCCGCCGATAACGAGCTTATCGGCGTAGCCAGCCGGAAATAGACGCGATTCGAGTTTGCGACAAAAGCAGACACGCGAGCTGAGTGGACAAGTGAGTCAAAGTGACGCAGACAGACACAACAAATTGAACAAACGCTTCAGCCGCGCGTCCCAAGACGAGTGATTGGAATCAGTTCATCAGAAATCAAAGATGGCGGACAGTGCGAGCGAGAGCGACGGCTCAATCGACGGCGGAATTAACATGATGCCTCCGTCACCCGTGAATCGCGAGCAACTGCAGAAGAGAATCGAGTCGTTGAAGCAAGCGAACAGGTAAACAAAATAAGCATATGAGCCATACTATGATCCGACTGGTTGTAGGCCTACTTGGAGGCCTAATCACACAATGCTGTTAGGCCTAATCACACAATGCTGTTAGGCCTAATCACACAATGCTGTTAGGCCTAACAAAGCCGCTGTTCCTTCAATCGAATAACAATGCGTCTCTTTTATGTATCGATATACAACACAGGGTGCTTCGCGTCGAATTGGAAACCTACAAGTTACGAGTGAAGTCACTGCAGGAGGAGAACCGCGCACTGCGTCAGGCCAGCGTGACCATTGTGCGTATTTTCTAGACGTCCATTCATTCGCATTGTGCGGATCTTGTAGATAATAAAAACGTCTGTGTGTGTGTGCATATGCGCCACCATATGTTCGCTCTGATTTAGGCCTAATCGAGCGTTCACTGTGAAAGCTAAAACACTAATTTGTTGAGAACAGATGCACCAAAGCGTATGGCAACTTGCATGGCTTTACTATACGTTTTCACAGTAAACGCCAAAAATATGTAAAAAAAAATACAAGGTAGGCCTAGGCTATTGCAAGCTAAGCTATGCACAAGTAAGAGAAAAAAAGGTGGCTATTTTACGCCTCCAGATTTCAGTTCTATAGCTTCATTAGCATGTAGGCCTACTGTGAATGCAACATCGAGCTGGCCAATGATCTCAGGAATCACTTGAGTGCTTTCACCCGGGTTCTTACATCGGCTACATATAGCCTAAACTAACTTGTACATTGTAGGCGAATCACTGAGGACTATAGATGATGACTTTTAATGCATGTTTCACTGCGTGATATAGGCGTCGTAACAACACTACAACAGGTTTGTTCGAGTCACGTGGATAAGTCTAACGTGTTTGAAAATCGTTGCAAACTTTCAAACTTGCAGCTTTCAATCTTTCGACACGTGGTCAAGAGTGGTCTACATGTATATGTACTTTATGTACGATTGGAGGCCTACTTATTTCCGTTTTCAATATAACCTATTTTAAGACCAAGCCAACATCATTTAGGAGGTAGGCTAGGCCTAAAGTTGTGACTCCCAGGTACCGTTTTATGCAATGCAATCTTCAGAAAATCATAATTGATGTTGTTTTCAAGAAACCCCGAATTCAAAAACGAGTACATTAGGGCAAAGACTAATAATGTATGTTATACAGCATTATATTGTATACTTGTATAGGTATTCTACTTGTAACATATTCCTTGAGTTTTTCCGCTGTTCCGCTCCTTCTGAGCTCAGCTTTTAGAAAGTGCCGCATGTAGTCTGACATCAAAGAAGAAGAGCGATAGGGCCTAACAAAATATCTAAATTTGGCTCATTCAATTTTTTTTCTTTTTCATTCAGATCTTGTTATATGCCTAAATGACGTGATAGCCTACATGAAATCTGCATTGCTCAGTAAACAGGATCAAGTATAGTAGAGTGTAACTGTCTTTTGAAGTTTTGATGTCTAGTCACGTTTGTTTTTCTTCGCAGGTCTAGCCATTGCTGCCGTTCCACTAAAAATAATCCATTCCTCATCAGCTACATGCACATCTTTTGGACTTTTTTATTTTATTTTTTTTACTTTCTTCAAGTGTTTATTTGCGTGGAAATGACGGTGAAAGTGGCGTGTCACTTGTTTTTCTCTCTTTCTCGTCACGCTCGTTCTCGTCTCTAGAGAAGCGTCTCTGTTTCGCAACTCCTGGCAACCGTTTTATTGATCAAAGAAATCGTTAAGACAGGGTCGGGTCCTCCTCATCCTTATGCTTCTCATTGTTTGTTCTTTGCCTTTTTTGTTTACCTAACCCCGTTAGGTAGCAGGCATGCCGCCTGCTTGCCTGCGCGTCAAAAAAATGCACTGAAATCACGTAGGCCTACACTGCCTGATATCTATTAATTATGTTAGGACTACTATTATGATTTATTTATTCCAATTTGCCTAGCTTTCACACCACGGCCTCCTTTGCCTCTGGAAGTCATGGACATTATTTATTCACAATTAGATTTGAGGTTAACTGCGTTACATTACTGAGAAGCGATAAGTAGATAACTACTCTCTTCCATGTTCGCCTCCAATCCAAAGGCCGTCTGTCGTCTAATGGACGCACATCCAATTGAGTCTAGGTAGTTCATGTAGTATCGAAGCGAACTTTAACAAGAAAGTAAATCTTCGCTATGGCTACCGGTATCTTCATAGAATTTATTGATTAATGCGTTTACCTTGAAAGGAAATTACGATCTTGTTGTTTGTTCCAAGTCTAGTTTTAGTGAACTTTTCCAATCGATATTATTTTTTCTTTCTGAACAGTTACTCAGGGGGAAACTCTTTTTACAAGTTTCAGTTGCCCTCATAAATAACAATCACCGTTAATTGTTTTGTTTGAGCCCAGTGCGACTGAAGAAGATATAAAGAAAGAAGACAAAACTAATTAGTCCTTATAATTGAATTGTCATCGTAATTGTTTGTTTGATTAGTTTTTTTTTTTGCTTTTTCAGCAAGCGAAAGCGGAACAAGAAGAAGAGTTCATCAGCAACACGCTGCTCAAAAAAATTCAAGCGCTGAAGAAAGAGAAGGAGACGTTGGCCCTGAACTATGAACAAGAAGAAGAATGTCTCACCAATGACTTGTCACGTAAGCTCAATCAGGTGAGAGAAAAAAAATATAGTATCCTCAAATTCGTTTAAATTAGACATAGCTTCCTTTCCTTGGATCTTAAGTTATTTTCTTCGTTACCGTACCATTGCAATGATTACAAAATGGCGTCAAACCGTCAGCATTGCAATAGCTACCATGAAAAGTTAAATAGCGTACGTCCAAGGAAATGTTGTGTGAACCCAGTTTAATAACTTTGACACACGCACCGTATCATGTCAAGCTTCGTCACGAGAAAGTTCAGTTGGAGCAGACTCTCGAGCAGGAACAAGAATGTCTGGTCAACAAACTGATGAGAAAGATTGAGAAGCTAGAGGCTGAGACACTGGCCAAGCAAAATAACCTCGAACAGGCGAGTTTCTTTGCATTTCTACCATTTTAAGAACTATTCACTTATCCAGTAGTCAATTTTGGCTGTATTTGTGTTCTTTTTTGTAGTTGCGACGGGAGAAGGTTGAATTGGAGAACACCCTGGAACAAGAACAGGAAGCACTGGTTAACAAGTTGTGGAAAAGGATGGACAAATTGGAAGCCGAGAAAAGGTTATTTTTTTAAATTAATTTTCAAAGCGTCATTTAATGTGCAAATAATCTTGTTTTGACAGGATGTTGCAGGAGAAATTGGACCAACCCGTGTCCGCTCCTCCGTCGCCGTGCGACATCAGTGACCCCGACACGGCCGGAACACTCACGCTGCACATTCAGAATCTTCGTGGCGAGGTTTGCAAACTGAAGAATCAACTGAAAAGTGCTCAACAAGAACGTAAGCATCTTCTTTTGAATTTGTCTCTAGCCGTCATCTGTTCATTTATTTCATTCGCTTGTTTATCTTATATTTGTTTAATAATAAATATCCAAACAGACACGGACAAGATGGCGCAGTACGCCCAAGAAGAGAAGCACATCCGCGAAGAGAATATCCGATTGCAGCGGAAACTGCAGATGGAGATGGAAAGACGCGAGTCTCTTTGTCGACACCTGTCCGAAAGCGAGTCCAGTCTGGAGATGGACGAAGAGAGGTCTCAAGCGTTTATTCGCTTCTTCTTCTCAAGATCATGTTGAAAATACAATTTTTTTTTGGTTCTTTAAAAATTGCGAATTGTTTGCACACAGACATTTCAACGAAATGGCGTCTCACGGTCAAGGGATCCGTCCTCGAACTGTTTCCAGTCCAATACCTTACAATCCATCGCCCAGTTCATCGCGACCTCTGAGCCCAGGTTGCAATTTACAAGTTTTACCTTTTATTTAGATTTATTTAGTAATTTCCTTGATTTAGGGGGAGTTATCGGAGGCTACTCAACTCGTTTTAAATGTTAAAAATGTCTATTTTAGGCGTGACTTATGGAAGCGGATCTCGTGACGCGTTCAGTCCACCGAGTCCGATGGGGCGGTGTCACTCTTGCGGCCAAACCGTCGTTCACTTTCCTGGACCGAACGCCAGCTACATGCCCAGCTCCTCGCCACCACCCTCAAGCCATCACATGGTACGCCAAAAACCATTGATTCGTCAGCTTCGGTTTTATTTTAGAAACTCAATTGTTATTAATCTACAATTCTTTCAATTTCCCACTTTATGAAGTTCTCCAAACCGCGCCCAAATCATGAGCGTTTTGTTAAGCCTGTCGCTCCCTCTTCAAATTCAACTGGCGTTTGTCAGATGAGCGGTCAAATGCTCAGTCCTGGTCAGCAGCAGCAGCTACAACAACAGCAGCATTCTCCATCGCCACTGTCCGTAAGCACTGCCATGCAAGTGGACAAAAACTAAAGCTAAAAAAAATACTTCTGAATCTGTGTGGTTTATTTTGATGACTTTTCTTGATTTTTCAGAGTACTCTCTGCTAACCTTAATCTCGTTAAAAATATTCTTGCTGTTCTGTGTATAAACATCTAGACATGATTCGCAAAATATATATTTTTTGAAAATGATTATCATCGCTGGGCCCCTCTAGAAATTCAGATTAAATTAATGGGGGTAGACGCTTTGGAGTCGGGTCTCTGTTTATTGCTGCTGTCATCCTACGAATTATATAACGAAATATTTATCCTACTTGTATGGGTGTCGTGTCTAGGGGTGACAACGAGACCCCCAAGATCCTTTTTTTGATTTCAATTTTTAATATTTCCATGTCTGTGAAAGTCAATGTTAATATTTTTTTTTGATTTTCTAATCATCTCATGTGTGATATAATAGAGCGATTGCCTGAACCTAAAATTTATTGAAATAATTATTAATTTGATACGTGATGTTTATTTGAACTTGGGGTCCCATTTTGCTGTCTATTTGGATACGAAGTCAAACAGAATTGCTTCAAATTTCCATCGACGATACGATGTCTGGTTTCGCGTGAGAAGTAACTTTTCCCGCAGTGTTTTCTTATTTTTATTTTATTTTTTTACGAATCGTGAGGAGTTTTCTATCGTTGTGTGAATCCAGAGATAGCTAGTCGTGATATATTTGTAATTAAAACTTCTGATTTGATTTCTAATACATGAAGATTTGATCAGATTGGACCTTGAGGCAAGGGAAAAGCATGTTATAGAATTATCGAGAAAATATTAGCCAACATTTTTTTTTACTTTATTTTCTGTTACCCCTAATTCAAGGATGATATGACAGAAATTGTATTTCAACAATAGGCCTAACAAAAGTTGTAACATAAAAAAATCTTGTCCATATATTTGTTCTGATTGTGTACACCGAGCTTAAGGACTAATTAATGGTGATTTCAAATTGAAATGTTGTAAATCCTAAATTTCTTCTACTCCCACCTGAAATCTTCGATTACCCAGGCTGCCCTCACTGGTAATTTCTAATACATTCACAAAAGTACTATTACCGCCTCCCAGGTGCTCTCCGTACTTTTCAATGTGGATACGTATTTTGTAGTCTAGTTAGATAGTTTGAGTCACGCGTTCGGCTATAATAAGAAAAAAAATGCGCATTTACCGGTATTGATTTGTGTTCTTAATTTCTATTTGTTTCTTTATATTCTCGTGTTATTTTTATTTTGAAATGCTGACAAGATTCATTGGTTGGCAATCTTACCTAATTTTCATTTTTCATTACAATTATTTGTCGCGTAAAATTCCATAATTTCTTTTTTGTATAGATTTTTTTTCCAAAAGCGTAAGCTAATTAGTTTTTTCTATGTTGGCAATTTAACATTTTTAATTAAAACTGGAATAAAGATTTGCTTGGCATTATTGACATCGGTTGCAGTTAAACCTCAACTGACACTTGACAATTGGCGAAGATCTCGGTAAACGTGAAGCGGGCCGATTTAAAACTGCAAGCAGGTATTGAATTCTTGACTTTTTGATTTATTGATTAATTATCAGTGACGCATCCACTGCCGCGATCAGCTTGATCATCAATTTTATGTTCAATTTCGCAGAATAAAGCGCAGCATTTGCTATGATGCGAATGAGCGGTGAGCGTTAGTCATATTGACGAATGTCAATGGTTTAACTAGCATTTTTTGTAGGATCAGCTAGCTTGCTCGAATCGCTGATGGATCACATCCTCAATTAGGCCAAATTTGAGACAGGTCTGGTGAGCGGGTGCATGATGTATACACGGTACGTATGTATTCATCAAGTGATAATCGCGCGTCCGTGTTAGGCCTCGCGTTCAATCACGTGTGCATTACGGTAATCCACCATTTTGAACACATGCTACACAGTGTTTCTAAAGCGGAATGCAGACATGGCAACACGTTCTTCGGCAACCTGGAATCAAAGTGTGCAAAGCTAGTCAGCAAGGGCTATTGTTCGTATCATCATACTTATAAATAATTTATAGTCTGACTTCAATAATGGAAATTCGCACGTGTAAAACACCTACATGTACCAATGCTCGAATAAGACAAACTCGAGTCTGTGAATTTTACTGGTAAGTACCCAAAGATTCTGTGCTCATGACGTGCTATGCTATCTCGTTCAGACCATTAGTTGCAATGCGCGCTACTAGTCTAGTTAATTATTAATTAGGCAATTAAACCATTCAATATATGAGCGCAAATACCTTACAAATGTATTTATTTAGAAAAAATGAAAACGAAAAAAAGTTATGCAATGAAATTGACAAATGTACAAAATAATAAATAATTTTTGAAACAAAAAACCTTGTCATAATTTTCGTGAGGTTTTCTTTGCAAATTAACGCTTGATCAAGCCTGACGCTTCCAAGTCGACCATGAGCATTGGCGATTGCTTCATCGACCTTAGTGATTAATGATTATGAATCCAATTAAATCCTTCGAAGGATGTCATTTTGCCGACGTTCTTCGTCGTCAGAACTTTCCTGATAGCTCCGACTCCTCCTCCGGTTGGTTCCTGACCGCTGGCGGGCTATTCGACGTCCGTGGATCAGAAGCTTGCTCGAGGTGAGCGTCCACGTAATCGTTAGCTCGGCGCTTGAGCGGATTAACTTCGCGCCCCTAATTATTTAATTATTAGGCTGATTACTTTGGTTGCTGTCCTTATTGATTATTGGGAAAACTTGAACGCGACTTGTGACTGCGTGTCTATACAATGCATGAAATCCTATGGAGTTAGAAATCTCAAGTCGCCCTCAAGTTTAATCCTTAGGGATACCAACGTTAGTTTTAACTAGCTTTGAACTATTAAATACGGTTAACCATGGGTGCACCCGTGGTTAACCGTATTTAACTGGCTCAGCAACCGCCGAATTTGTCTCGCGAACGCCGTATGGACTCCTTGTCCATACGACGTTCGCAAGACAAATTCGGCGGTTGCTGAGCCTGCCCGAAAAAGAGAAACAAAAGAAGGCGCGTTACATTTTTACATAGTTTCTAAATTCATTGGTTTGCTAAGCTAAGTTAGCTAAGCTAAGCGAATCGCATGAAAAAAATAACCACTTGCGACTCATTGCCTTGTCCGGGGTCGATATCGAGCTTGATAATGCTACTGTGATCCTGAGGTGTTCGGCATGTCGGGCACGTCTTGCTCTGCTCCATCCATTTCATCAAGCACTCTTGATGGAATAAATGGCCACAACGCGTCGTGCAGATGGCGCACGACTGATCGAACCGAATTAAGCAGATGCAACATTGGGCATTCATGCCTTTCATAGACCCTTGAAGGTGTCGCCAGACTGAAACGAGAGAACAATATATAAAATCCAAAAATAATCTAAAATAATCTATCATATGATCGATGAAAATAGTTTTGATAACAAATACCGTACTCTCCAGCATAATAGTAATTCAATTAGTTTGGTACAGTAATTATTTTAGTAATAATTTGGTACGAGTTAGTACTCACTTGATCGAGCGAGCGTGGGCTACATGCACGGACATGTAGAAATTCTAGATTGCTCCGAGTGCACCGAACACTCCGTTTGAATAAAAAGCGTCTCCACTCTCCACTGAGTCCACTCTTAAATCTGAATAATAATATGGGGCTTCTATCAGGTCAATAGATATTAGATAGATACCTTATTTTTACTCATTTTTCTGTATAAACTCTTTATGATTTTGCAATTAATTAACTATTTAGTAACTAGTTGTTTCCTTCTTAACGGGCAAGTTACGATTAACGTCGAGCCGAGCTTATAACGCAAGATAGCGGCGCCGAACCTGTGCCTGTTATAAAGGTAGGCGTACCGTCGCAGAAAATGGCGACTACACGCAGGCATGTAATTTTTTCGAATAAAAATGCTTTTATTTTCTATTTATTTTATGTGATGTGGTGGCTGTGCCCGACAAACTGCTCAATCAACTGATCAATTAAAAGATGTCGGGGCGCGGTGGAAAAAAAACAAAAAAGTCGATGACTCGTTCGGCAAAGGCAGGCGTTTTATTTCCCGTCGGTCGATTGCATCGGTATTTACGAAGTACGTACGTGGCTAGCCATTAATAGTTGAATACAATTACCGGTACTCTGGTAGGCCTCTTAAGACTAAACTGCGTGTTGAGGCGTTTCCTAAAAATTAACCTACTCGGGCCGAAGCTGCTGAGCTTAGCTCGCTCTAATCGGTAGTTTGTACAATCGCAGATTTGTTTTTCTAGGCATAGTTTAATTAATAGATACGTATTCAGAGCATGGTAGCTGTATTACCGGTATACCCTAGGGTGGTCCGTGCCAGGCATATCCGGCGCGACATAAACCCGATAAACGTGTCCGTGTGACAATTAGCCTGATTGTAAGTCTAGGGCGTACTCTTATAATTTAATTATAGCCTAAGCCTCTTAACGGTAGAAAACCACTAATTTCAATCCCCTTACCTGTACCTTTTTGTTTATTAACTTTGTTAGAGGGAACCCACCATCAACGAATAGGTGCTGGAGCCCCCGTGTACATGGCTGCCGTCATCGAGTATCTCACAGGTGAGCGATTTCATTGTGGTTGAATCAGCAGATTCAGCTAGCCTATATTTGACGTCTACAGCTACACTGGAGTTTTCCTCTGATTCTTTCTTTCGGATTTACACCAGGCTTGTATTCGTACAATTGATTCTTATTCGTTATGTAAGAATTACATGTAAGAAAATTCCTCAAGAGCTCGTTATAGTGAAAATTCACTAGAAAGTATCGCAGGAACAACAATGAGGAAGATCTCTCACGAAGACCACTTTTTGTTTTGTTTTTTATACCCGCAGCTGAGATTCTTGAGTTGGCCGGAAACGCCGCTCGCGATAACAAGAAAGGACGTGTCACACCGCGACATATCCTTTTGGCCGTGGCTAACGACGAAGAGCTGCATCAGGTGCGCACCCTATTTAACGAAGCTATAGTTATCTCATCAGATAATTGATTGATCAATTTTAACGCTTGTCCCGTGCACAGCTCTTGAAAGGCGTGACGATCGCGTCCGGTGGAGTTTTGCCTAAGATCCATCCAGAACTTCTGGCCAAGAAAAGAGGCGGCAAATTTCTCGGCCTAAGTAGCGCGACTCAGGCTCCGCCGATACCTCCAGTGCCCTACAAGAAACCAAAACTGACGCCAATTAAGCCTCCTGTCGTTCCAGTGATTAAAAAACCCAATCCAATCGTGGTCGCCACTAAGCTTCCACCAAAACCAAAGGGCAAAGCTAAGGTTCATCTAATTAGACTGTTTGTTATTATTCTGCATTTAGGGTGAGCTTGAGGCGTTCTCAAGTCAAGCTCTTAATTTAGCTTCATGCATTTTAGCCTTTAATTTACCTGATTCGCTTTTATATTTCACGCAGCCAGGGAAAGACTTGGTGAATTCGACTACCACTCAAAGCGCGGGCAGTGGAATCACAATTCTATCGGAAAAGAAATTGTTTCTTGGACAAAAGGTTGGTTGAGTTTATTTTACTCTAGTTTAATCTAAAATCTAACGATCTGTAGGCCTACTTCATATTATGGCAAGAAAACATATTTCAATTGCACTCTTGGACCACCATGTTGGTGGAGTTCGATTTTATGGTGGGGGTACTAATAATTGTTTGGCGATTATAATTTTTTTTGCTTTTCAGTTGACGATAATTCAGGGTGACATCGTAAACATAACCGCCGACGCCTTGATACATCCGACAAATTCATCCTTCTACATGGGAGGGGAAGTTGGTAAGTCAAATTAATCACGATTATTTTAGGCATAACGTGCGATTTTTAATGGTTTCATTTAGGACAAGCGCTCGAGAAGGCTGGCGGCAAAGAATTCCAGCAAGAGCTGAAGGATCTGCTAGCATCCAACGGTCCGTTGGAGACTGCAGGAGGTTGGTTGGTTTGAATTAAATCTAATTTTAGTTAATATATTTCTTTTATTTGTTAGCTACTTAAAACTACATCACTAGGCTCATTTAAGCAATCATATATTCATAGGCTCTTCCATCATATGTACATTGTACAATCATGTGTTCGTTTTATAGTCGCCGTTTGTCCTGGGCGTCAATTCTACGCCGCGAAGCACATCTTTCACTGTAACATTCCCGTTTATGGCGAGAACAATGCGAACGAAACGCTTGCCAAACTGATGAAAAACTGTCTGATGATTGCAGACGACAAAAATCTGAAATCTATTGCCGTGCCCCAGTTTGGAGGGGGAACGTAAGTATGCAAGAGACTAGAAATCGGGAACCCTGATCAAATAGCTCTTATTCATCCGTCTGGCCCGTGCGTTTGTCCCATCACAATTTTCAAATCTCAATTTCTTTATGTCATCGCCTTCTTAACTGCGATTTGCTAAAGTCATAGTTTTTCGTTTCTCTGCATCCGTTTTCCATCTTTTTTTTTTTTTTTTTGCTCTTCTGTTCTGATGCAAAATCAGTGTGCGTTTGAGCATGATTCTCGTTACGTAACTTTAATCGCGTTCAATTTGGTTTGAATTCGACTAATCGACAAATGTGAGCCAGGACTCGAGAGTTAACCCGAATTGCTCATGTGAGCATCATTGACCAAAAACTTGAATTCAGCTAAATTTAAGCTGAACGCGATTAGTTGAGAATTGGTGAGCCCGCTAAAAAGTACCACTCGTCTCACTATTATGAAAAAAAATCTTTTGTCCGTTATTTTTTTTTCTTTCTTTCGTTGCATGCACGCGTCTTCAGCGGCTCTGTCACCCGGCCACAACTTTGCCGCTAAATATGTCATACACTGCCATGGACCCACAGCTAACGATGCTGAGGGGGCTGTTCTCCTCGAAAAGACTATCAAGAATTGTCTTTCCTTAGCCGACCAAAAGAACCTGAAGTCGATCGCCATTCCGTCGGTCTGCAGTGGTCGGTATGAAAAACCCCTTTTAACACTGCATTTATTTATATATTTCTTTTTCTTCCTATCTTGCTTCGTAACATTCTCTCTTGCATGTAATTTGTGTGTATACTTTATTTTGCACATTTCTATGTACATTTAATTATCGAAGCAGGCATTAAGCCACGTTAAATTCACGTTAAAACTGAGTTGTTCTGTGAGACTTTTGCTCTTAACAGAATTTGAAACAGTTTTATCGTGTATCTTGGGACTGTTATAAAATATTGTTATTTTATAAAACTGAGCGCACAGTGAGCGGATGACACTTATCAGACTCAAATGACGTACCGTACGTCTGCTTGACTGCTTGTGTCATGATGCTTGACTCATGATGTGTTCCATTAGATGCTACTAGCCTAGTGTAAGACAATCAATATTGCCCACCACAAGATTGACCAAATTTGTCCATATTTGTGACCATTTTTCTGCAGTGCTGGATTCCCGAAACAGCACGCGGCTCAGATCATCTTGAAAGCAATTTCGAACTACTTCGTCAATGTGATGTCCAGTTCGCTAAAGCAGATCTATTTCGTCCTCTTCGACATGGAAAGCATAGGCATCTACACGAGCGAATTGGCCAAGCTGGATTCGTGAGGAGTTTGACTGCCCAAGTGACACACATGGTCGCAAAAGGTACCGTGGTTTTAAGAAAAACTATTTAAATCATACATCAAGCGCACATATACGGTCATTGTTAAGTTCATTACAAGTTATCAAAGTATAGAAATATTTTGTTGGAAAATAAGGTTTTGGTGAATTTGAAATGATGACGACCCTAGAGATGGGCGAGATCCTTATTAATTTTGTGCAATTTTTGTTTTATATCAGCGTTTACCTTTGACCTTTCAATTTTAATGTCGTGCATTTATCTAGTGTACATTCTACTTAGAACAATGTACATAGTCTTGTATTCATTGGAGGCGTTCATGGCAGCAAAATCAAACTTCAGTTTTGCTCTCTTAACGCACGAGTTACCCTAACCAAAACATTGAAAATTATCTACTAAGAATTTATATTGATTTAATCAGTGCTAGAATTTCGTTTGTTTGTTGGCTTGTTCAGTGACGTTCATGTAAATCAAATTATTTTCCTAAAAATACAATTGCATTGGCGGGAGCGAAAGGGACAAAATGACTTCTATACACGTTCATGTATGTTGGCTTGTTGTATTTCGGTAGAAATGTTAACTCTGGTTAAATATTTACTCCATCATAGGAACTGCAGGCGGAAAAATGAAGAAAAAAAACTTTTTTTGCCAAAAGTTACCATAATGTAATTTTCAAAGTGGCTGAGGATTTTCAATTATCCACTTAGAGCCACCTTACTAAAATATTTTCACTTCAGTTAACGTTCTAGTCCGAACGTAGTGTTTTTTGGGGAGAAGTTTCAACCTATCAACCGTTGTCCAATTAATTGGTTAGTCAGAACCCTCCCCTTTGACCAGATATGCCATTTCCTCCTCATTGTTTTAATTAGTCAGTGTCGCTCTTCAGTTTTAAAACATTTTTTTGACAATCGCCAGATTGGCTTTCCTGTGGATATCGCCAACAACACAAATTAAAAAGATAAGAACCGATCTGAAACGCACAAACTGAGCTCTTGATAAAAACGTTAACAATCATGACGCGCTGGCAAATTCTATTTTGAGAAGCAGCAGCTCATACAGACCTACTTAGCAAGAAAAGCTATTTGAACGCTGAAGTTGCTATGGTAATGACGTTATTTCTATTGTTTCCTTCCATTGCCAAAGCAACATGCATCCTGCCGAATGTCGATGAGGCTTAATTAAATCAACGATCCTACGTTTCATCTTAAGCTGCAGTGGAAGACCTTAAAATTTTGTGTTTTTCGCCTATTAACTTACAAATCTGCAGCTTTTGAAACGTCAAGCCTAGATTTAGACAAGACAATAAACAGAGATTAATTTTTTAAAAAAATGTTAAGTTTGCAGCTATTAACTATCGTCAAACGTAAAGCTAATAAGATAACGCTGACAGTTCCAAGTTTAACTTTCAGCTTCAGCTTAGCGCGTATACTAGTATGAGCCCGCCATCCTTTATAAAAAAAAACATTTCAAGACATTCCGGAAGCTGAAATACTTTTTAATTAAATTATCTACATTTTTTTCAATATCACCCAACCCATAATTAACGATCAAGTTGATTCAATTGACAAATAACAATAGATTTGCGCTGCATAGTTTGTGTGCACACAACTTCGAATCAGATAAGCGTGCAAAGAAGGAACAAACGAAACCCGTCAATTAAGAGTTGTATCAATCAAAAGATCACGTTTTCACCATGGTCCCCCTCCCTCTTAATTTCTCAAATCAAAATATTTGCCAAAACCAGACAATAGAAATGGATGGGTCGTCTGCGATTTACCTTTAAGCTCAGCTTCGTCCAGATTTTAATGCATGAAACAAAATTCAATAAATGGAAAAATCAAAAAAATATAAATTCAATAAAACATAAGCAAACGTTCTAATCTTTAAATTCACAACAACACCCTCCCTATTTCTGAAAGAGCCTTTTTAGTGATTTTCAATAATAAAATATAATATAAATAAAGAGGTGTCCATGCTAAGTGCAAAGTATTTTTGTCATAAAAGAAACAAGCTTTTGAGGACCTTTTTTTAAAATGAAAAAAAAAAACGTAATGAAATAAATGTCCAGATTAAATTTGAAAGAACGGTGATTTAAGTTTATAATTTTATATACTATTATTTATAATATTGTTTGTAAGGTGTTTGTTTGGGTGTTTATTAGATTTCAGGTAGCTTCTGTGCGGTCACCAAGGGATTAGTTCGCTCTAGGAATCTGCGACCTTCCGTCTTGTAGTCGTAGTTGCAGTCATGCGTCTCGGCATAACGGTGAGTGGCGCAGAAATTCTCTCCGCACCTGTAATTTTTTAATTTCTAATTAGAATTAAGTTAAGAAAAAAATAGAATTCAAATAAATTAAGCAACTATTAAATTAGAATTTCCACGAATGTAATATTCTAATATTGTTTGAGGTATTGTTTAATATGAATATAATTTTTGGTTCAAGAATCTCACCTGCACGAGTAACTAGTGGCCAGACCGGTCTTGCGTTTGCAGACGAAGCATCGACGATGATGTGATTTCCTGTTGGTCGGTACGTTGGCATCCATTTTTGCAGGAACACTGGCACCTATTAAAATACCCACAAAATAAAATTAATTTCTTAAACAAGTTAGAGGACCTATTTAAAACTCCCTGCACTCACTATTCGATTGCTCTAAAGGTAGAACGGTGAGGCCGCCATCAACAAGAACAATGCTGCGGTCATTCATTGATGACGAAGTCTTCTGTGGCGTTTTTTTCATGGCTCCACCGTCTCTGTCCGCGTGACGAATTAGATGATGATTGGTCTTGGACGATGTCGCCTGCAGTTTACTGGAATTTTCATCCAAATGGTGACGCGAACGAGCAGCAGCTTCGCATTTGTCCGAACCGGTGGCAGTAGAGGCAGCAGCAGCAAGAAGTGAAACCAAATGCCTGGTCGAAGTGGCTCCAGCTCTATTGGGTCTGGCCAGCGACAATGGAGCAGGAGGAGGAACGCCCGGTGCTGTCTTGGGACGCGCGCCGTCTTCATCAGAATCTGAGGTCTCTTTGTCCATGGGCATACGTCGGACGAGAAATCCCATTCCGCCGTCCATGTTGGACCTGTTACTCGGCGCCCTTGGAATCCTAGCCTGAACTGATATGCGCGGATCGAATTTGGCCAAAGTCTGCTGCAGTTGCTCCAGGTTGTCTATGCTGGAGCCGGCCGGCTGGAGCTGGCTGCCACGCAACTGATGACGTCGCGTCGGAATCTCAGAAGCCGGACTCAGGATTCCCATGGCAACGGTGCCGTCTCGAGCAGTCGTGCTGCCGCCACCGCCTCCACTGCGACCATCGGGTCGACTCAGATTCTCCCGAGAATCGACCAACGACGTCGACCAAGAGCTCTGATTCCAACGACCTCTCGACTCTAGGTCGTCGCTGTCCGAGCTGCAACTCGTCTCCACCCGCAGGACGCCACCGTCGCCCACCGTCAGCTGAACGACTGGCGGCGGAGACGTGGTTGTCGCCGCAGGGTCCCGATCCGAGGACGACGAGTTTGATCCGGTCAGATGGCGACGTCGCAGATCGCGATCGCGTGACTGAGAGGGCAGCCTCGGTACCAAACCGAAACCCAGGATGGGCGCATCGGCAGTTGCAGCTGCGGCATTGGGCCTCTCCAGCAAACTAGCGTGACTGGCGATGGAAGGGACCATGGGATGCCCACTCAGTATGGGCGGAAGTCGCAGTGGATGAGAATGGCTGCTCATTTTTTGAGACTTTGATTTGCCGCCCACAACCACTTGCGAAGCGTTTGTGTTGGATTGCTGCCGACTGCAGTTAACTTTCTTGCGCGGCATCTTAAAAGAGAACAAGTAAGTGCGGCTTTTAGTTTTATCAATTTGTTTTTAAACTAATTCAATTTTGAGTTAAGTCTTTCAGTATATAATTCACCTTCTTTTTCAAGTTCAACGCTTCCATTTGTTTACGAATGGATCGCATCTTTTGCATAGTGACGTTGTTCTCTCTTAGCCGCTGATCAACGCCTTCCAGTTCTTCGGTAATGCACACACTTCGCATGGGCGACGAGCTGAAATCAGAGTGGCAACTTTTGATAACCTATTTTGTGAATTTGTCTAACTGTAGGAGTAGGACGTATATGCAAGTGGAATCGTACCTTATACTTTCGGCGACAGGAGCAACGGTGCCGTCACTACGATCCATCAGCCTCAAGAAGTTGATTTGGTCCCCGTCGCGAAACACAAGCAGCGTCACTTGTCGACCTCCAGGCAATTTTTCCCAGATCTCATCTCTTTTGAAATTTAACCCACAAATAGTTCATTTAGGTACATGTACATTATTTTAAGAAGTGATTTACAATTTTTATTTTTACATAATTAGAACAGAAGCCAAGAACTAGGTATACCGATTGGCTTCCATGTAGTCGGTGATTTCCTTCCAAGTTGGATCTTCTACCGGAATCCTTCGAGTGTTGATCGGTCCGCCGCGCATCGAGATCACCAACTTCAACGTCGTGCCGTCGGTGATTCGATAGTCTTGCAAGGTGCAGTCGTCTTCCAGTTCCTTCGAACGCCATATCAGATGTTGCTGCGACGCTGGAATTCCTACAAATTGACATGGCCCATAAAGGTCATCTCCTCGAGGTTCACGCCCGATTCGTATTCAATTGCATGTTCAGTTTAGTTATATGCAAACAGTTGAGCTGGCACATACGTAGGCCATATTTATCTGGCCTCTAGTAATTACTCATTAGACCCTGTAAATTAACCACTTCCTGACACTCATTGAGTGCTAATAAAACACAAAACATGGCGTATAAATCCTTTATATGACTCACCCTCCAGGCGCTGTATCTTGGCCTTGACGGACATGATTGTGTCCAACGAGGACACTTCAAACTCGAATACATTGCCCGTCAACGTCTCGACGCACAATTCCATTATGATGTCTAAATCATTGGCGGCCGCCATGTTTAATAGGTTGGTTATTATTTTTTTATTGGTTATAAAAACTCAGTAGGCCTAAATACGGTTTTGATTTTTGAACGTAGGCCTGGCTTAATTTGTTTTTTTTTCTTTTTTTTAAATTGCGGACATGGCCTTCGTCCAGACGATTGCACAAATGAAGGAGTCCACAGACGCTTAGGCACGTTGAATCTACGAGGAAAATATTTTGAACGCAGAGAAAATCTCCATATAAACAGGTTACATAATCAAGAGTGCGCTCGATATATGATCCTTAAATGGTCATAATAACGCATTCTGCGCAATATTCGCCCGCAATGAGAGCCTCGAAATAGGAAGCCGAATTGTGGACAGATATCACAGAATCGCGTTCAGAATTCACTAGTTTTTCAATTATCTTACCGTGTAAGTGCAATTTGAGGGCGCAGATGTTGCAGTGGTGGAGGGGCCGAAGGTTGGCCAACCTTTTAGCGCCTGTGCGGAACAAGATCCGGCTTTGGCCGAATTTATTATCCGCGGAACTCTTTCACCGTGAAACCGGAAAATCCTGGTTTACAAATTTATGGAGATAAATATTTAACTCTTTCACGATACGTTGCAAAAAACAAATCAAGACTTGAGAGAATCCAGAAAAGGAAGGAGCTCACCCCTCCTACTGACGTCACCGACCCCGCAAAAAGAAAAGGTACATCGATCTTGATAATTTATCGATTTGAAAAAAACACATCGATTTCTCTGGTTCTTTTTTGTTGAGTTGGCCTCCGGTCGATCCGAGTGCCCCGATTGATCCGAGTGCTCCGATCGATCCGAACGCTCGTTAAAAGTTCAACTTTAAACGCGAATGCGGTGTTTTCCTGTACTGTGCACGCGATTTTTTTTAATTTATTTATTTTATGATGACTATTTTTCGGTTTTAGGTCATCATCAGTTGTTGGAAGAGTCTCTGGTGATTTATGAACGAATGTGAACCGGATCCGGATGAGCAAGAGTGAACCAAGATTGTGAACAAAATTTCGAATGCTAAAAGTAGGCCTAACACAGTTCGAGTTGGCGCCATCTGCGTTGTCAATTTATATTACTTTAGACCTAACCAGTGCAAAATTTAAATTATCGACGTATGAGTACGACCAACGAAGACAATCAAATTCTTGGTGAGTTGACCTTTTGTTTTGTAATAACCCTTTTTGGGCATAGACAATCTTATGAATGACAAAGGGTCTAGGCCTAGGCCTCGAGATCAAACAAGACCTAGGCCTACACGCATGTCAGCATGCAAATAAAATACGTTCGTCGTTGTTTATAAAATGAACGCAACTCGAGCTTCAATTCCAATTGTATGCATTATTAGCATACCAGTAATATTAGAAATTAAGCTGGAGCTGAATAAACTGCATGATTTCAAGCTCTATGTTAAAAAATGTAGGATATACGGTACACACATTTTAGTAGCTTAAGCTTAATTCATTGCTGTTTTAATTATTCTGGCGATTCAGTTATCGACACAAGTGCACACCAACACTTAGTAACATTTCTTGCTAAACGAACACTGCATATAAGGCGAGGGATTCAATATTAACCGATTAAGAAAAGCACGTAGGCCCATTAAAATTGTGTGGGAAAGGAGCTAGGTATTTTGGTGTAGTCGGAACTAAAATAAGAAAACAATGAAACTTTCAAAAGTTAAAGACAAGACGGATCCAAATAGAATGTGAAAATAAGAATTTAAATGGAAATTCGGTGTTGTGTTTTTGGTGCGTGCGTTGAGAAGTTTAGGCCTCCAATTCACCACAATCAGCCACCACGATCTTTTTGGAGGTCATGCCGCTCTGGCTTCCTAGATTCTCAATCTTCTTGACGACATCCAGGCCATCGATGACCTGGCCGAAGACGACGTGCTTCCCGTTCAGCCTTATCGCGAGAAGAGAAAAGTAAATGTCGATCAAGGCTTATTTAAACCTTTTCACGTTTGATGACCCGAAGAGAGAAATACCATTCTGTCTTGACCGTGCAAATGAAGAACTGCGATCCGTTGGTGTTCGCTCCGGCATTGGCCATCGACAGAATGCCTTTTGAGAAATTGGAAACGAAAGCGTTTTAAAAGTGAACCGAGGACAAGCGCGAGTGTAAATCAGTAAAACAGACCAGGTCCAGTGTGCTTCAGGCTGAAGTTCTCGTCGTCGAACTTGTTGCCGTAAATGGATTTGCCGCCGGTGCCGTTGTGCTTGGTGAAGTCGCCACCCTGCAACATGAAGTTGGGAATGACGCGGTGAAACACGCTCGACTTGTAGCCGAAGCCCTTCTCTCCGGTGCACAGCGCGCGGAAGTTCTCGGCCGTCTTTGGGACGACATCGGACTTGAGCTGCAAAGAAGACCAAGTTTTCGATCACTACATGTAAGTAAAACAACTGAGCGATGCACACGTACTTTTTGCTTTTTGTCAAACAAGGACGAGCGCGTTAACCTACACGCGCGTTTCAGATCAGCCTACAAACAAGTGCTCTTAATTAAGTGCACTTTGCTAACCACGTGCTCGATAGCAAGTGCTCACATAACTCGTGGATCGATTTTTATTTCACATTTTATACCCGAAATTAATTCAACGGGGAACCGGGAAGCAATTGTCCAACCCCTGAAGAATTTCACGATGGCCTCGTAGAAAAATCAATTAATTCAACAACAAAATCCATTGTAGGACTTCAATATTTAGTCAATAGGCTCTACCGCAATCTACTAAATTCAAATCAAATGAAATCCAAATTAAGAACAGTCTTTTAGGGCTGAGTCCTAACAAAGACTCAGAAATTGCTCTGGAAATTTCCACGATATGTAGGGCACGACCTTGAAATTTCCTCATCTCGTCGCAAACGGCCCACACCCCGGCCGCCCATAATTTTGAAATTAAACCTTTCAAAATGGCGGCGGCTTGGTAACACGCCGTCAACAACACGAGGTGCAATCAATCAAGGAAAGGCGTTAAAGAAATTTAAAATCTCTACATTTTCCTAAGTCTAAAATGAAAATTTATTCAAGTAAGGAAATGTGCGAGGTCCGCTGAGGCGGCCGGCAGGATGGAGGAAGCAATTTGAACGACATTCGCCAAGAGAAAGGCCGGTTGGTTGTCAAGGTGAAGGGTGGCCAAACAAAAAGGGAAGCCATTTTTCTGATTTTCTGCGTGGCGTCGATTCTTCATGAAGCCGCCGCCCCCCACTAAGGAAAAAGACCGACTAAATCGGAAATCTCGCTCACCTCCATCACGATGCGGCCGACCGGTACGTCATCAGCGGTCATGTCGAAGAAAACCTTGGGCAAAGCCATCTTACTGTTGCTGCTTTTGGATAGGAATCTGGAGCCAAGTACGGTGATGGCGAAGGCAGGTGGCTGAGAAAGAACAACGGCGCTGGCTCGTCGATGGCGGAACAACAATGGCTGAAGGGCGGAGAAAACGCGTCCTGCGCTGGCCATTTATATAGCGGTACCCTCTGTAAAAGTAATCAAGGTCGCCGACTCACTTCTCTGAGCCAGTGTTGCCAGATATTGGAGTACAGGAACTAGACCTAACTCAAGTGCCACCTGCCTGGTGCCTGCAGTACGTACGTCGCGACCCTAAGTTAATGAGTAAGTTGTAGTAACCGCCAGGTAATTAGTAGTAACTACTAACTAGTAATGGCAATCAAGGATTCAAGGTCATTCATTGCCGATTAACCAATAGGCGCGATTATGGGGGTTATAGCTGCACTTCCGGTTGTCCCCATAAACCATCAACGGTCTAAAGGTTATGGCCTTGACCGTATAGGCCTAGCACTATAGTAAGTTTAGTATATTGCAATGTAAGTTATCTAGGCCTTCTCTGCACTGTGGCCCAACTGTGCATGAAGGTCGCCCGTGCATGAAGGTCGCCCATGCATTTGATTATCAATGAATAAGTTTAAAGTTCAGCCGGCATTACTTCAGGGCGGGATTCGTCGAATCCTCAAACACGCGCCCATCTGAGGATTAAGGCATTAAGGTATCTAAAGGCGTGCTTATATATATTATGTGTTGTGTATGAACGTTAATTCTCCCCTCTGTCGTAATCGAAGAAAGATGGCATATTTCAACCACGGTCTTACGGTCAACATTTAAAGCAATTGGTCAACCCGTTGTTATATGATTCATCTTCTTACGACAGAGAGGAGGATTTAACGTTCAAACATAAGCGTTATAACCCAAGGAACGTCACGTGTTTCTCGTGTCGAAAAGCGCGTTCCTGGGACCACTCCTGGGGTAATTAATTATAAGAAAAGGGGGCAATTTTTTGTCCATACTGCACCCATCTTTCTAACCTTTTCTAGACGTCATGTGTACTTTGATTGACACTAGGCTAGCATAATCCCTTAATTACTTTACTCTTCTCGCAAAGTTAGAGCCCGTCTTTAATTCCGGGCTGACTCAAATGACACGTGCGTCTGTTGGTTTGCCGGTTTGTCAGATCGCATCGACACGTGTACGCAAAAGCCCGTCCGACCTCGCACTCTTGCATACTTGGATTTCGATCATATCGCTAATATAGCTACCTATAGGCCTAGTTATCGTCAGAGAATTTGGTTTGAAATCTGGCGATACAACGTAGGGTTTATTTCCGGTTACACTTCGATAATTGCATGCCATATGATAAGACACGAATTACAAACAAATTTACATTTTATTTTTTTTAGATCGTTGCGTTTGTTCTGTGAAACATATTCCGTGCTTAATGGAAATTTTTTTTGTAAATTCAGGATTACGAACACGAACGAGGGAGTGAGAGAAAAAGGAAGAAAATACAAGGATAATTGAAATCGAACAGCCGGTCCATAGGGTGGTAAATTCATTAATTTTCATTTGATCGCAAACTAGTCTAGACTAAACTAGGCATATTAGAGCAAAACAAAGGTCGCCATCCACGAAACTTGAAGTGGCTTTTTTTTTTAAAGAAAAATTATTTTTAAGTGGGGCAAATTTAATTAGTCTTTCATAATTTATCCAATTGAATAAATTCTCAGCAAAATAATTATTCTGGTTCTATTTTGAAGAACTTTATGGTCATCAGGTACACACGCTGTTTTTTGTTTGTTTTTATTACAAAGGTAATTTTTTTGTTGGGTGGCCGGTGGTTAAGCGTTTTTACGCTGGAAACAAACGATCATCAGTTTTCTGCACACTTTTTCATGAGGGTCGGGCGGTTTTTTTAATTGGGCTGAGATTGCCCTGCGGAGTCGAGGTCAGCAGGAGGTCATCATACATGTATAATATATGATATGTGACGCGGTTCGACTCTATATGTATCGTGCAGTGCATTCGTGCTGATAATTTTCCGCCCAGACAAAAAAAACACTTGTTTCCTTAATTAATCATTTTCGGTTAAGATAGTGTGATTAAAGCGATGATTACGCACGCACGAGAGAGAAAAGAGATCAAGAGAGAAATTGGAAACGATAAGCTTGTTACATGTATAGGCCTACTTCACATTGAACACTCACACAAACGAAGAGACAAACTGTCGGTCTAAACTCCCTAAAGTTGGGTAATTCACACGGGACGAATTTTGCTACCAATTTCCGTTGAATTCGTATGCTAACTCATCCCGTGACTACTTATCTCAAATGTTCACATGGTAAAATGGTCACCTGATCGCGCATGCGAATTTAACGGAAATTCGTAGCAGAAGTTCGTCCATGTGAAGCCAGCTTAAGACCGCTGTTATCCTGCCTTTTCAAGTATGCCTAGTATTAGTTTTTTTTGTGGGGGAATTTGGACATTTGTTCTTAGTTTGCTCTTTCGTGTTAAATTAAACCACTTTAAATACAAGTAATTAGGCCTTCAAAGTCTCGTTTACACACACCTACAGTGTACGAATTAGGCTAACAAATAACGTTGGCCCTAGCTCCTATTTACAGATTCGACCTAATTAGTTCAACATTCAGAATAAAAGGAAAGAAGGAAAAAAAATGCAAAAATATTAGCAAAAAAGGCCATCCTCTGTGTGTGAATATGTTTGCTTATTTACTGTATATAGGGTTATAGGCCTAGACTATTTTGGGCAGACTAACAAAGCACAATTATCTATTTATTTATTTGTTTGTTTAAATTAAAACCTGCAAGCACCAGCCTAGCTAAAGTAGGGAGCGGGGCCTACTCAAAAACTCTGAAGTTTAGACTGTCTAAGACTCTTATGTGTGCTCTTGTTCATCGCTAAACTACACACTGTACTGTAGTACTGCAATCATAACAAAATAAGTGACATTGTGAGAAATAACATATGTTGTGTGTTATTGTAATTTATAAGTTTATAACTAACAAGAATTCATTTTTATATCACAGCCAATTAGGTGACATTTATGGGGAAGGAAGAGGAGGCGAAGGAATCAATCTTGTCAAGAGAAGATGCAAAAAAAAAGGTAAGAAACAAATTCATTCTAGTTCTACTCAGCCTAGTAGCCTACCACAAAGAACAAGATAAATTCGCAATTTTGCATGACATGAAAACATACATATAGGCCTAGTATAGGCCATATGCCCATGATGTCATTCAAATTCGGGTAGAAGAGAAAGGTGTAAATAAAAGCGAAAACGTTGAAAACAGAGACAGTCTTCAAGGTTTGGGTTCACATGTAGGCCTATATGTATCTAAACCACACCCACACACAAATGTGGACTAATCCCAAAGCAAAAAGAATAGAAAACAAAAGATGTTTACAAAAAAGAACAAAAATACAATTGGAAGAAATAATAATTAAGCTAAATTAATTAATTGAGAGTTATAATGATAATTCTAAACGTTAAGCCCATCATGAAAGTAAACAACAACCACAAGCTAATGTCCTTACATGTAGGCCTAATTTAAAATTAAGGGTACAAACAATTTTTTTTTTCAAAGTGCCTTTAAATATCGTTCGTTTGCATACGCATTAGAGAGAAAACGTTTCACTTTGCATCCACAACGTTTAATTAATGTAAATTAAGACAAATGAAACGCCAGCTCAGTTCATAACATTTGAGCAAAAAAAAAACAAGTCTGAACTCTTTCTTTAGAAAAATAACTGTCAACAAACGAAATTCATTGAACAAAAAAACAAGGACAAAACGATCATAAGACAAAAACGACAAAACTTGTGTGTGTTAGTCCACTCTTGGTGTAAATAAAAGGAGGTAGCGAGTGAACAAGTGACTTGCACAGGTTCGCCGTCATCAAGAAAAAAAAAAGAATCAAAAAATCAAAATCCATCTAGAAATTGAAAATACGTAAATTGGAGGAAGTTGATGAGGAGAGATACAAGACAAGATTATAATTAAGAGCGTGGCGTCGTCCGAGCATCGGCAACAGGATGTTCTTGAGCTTGCTCGCTATTGGTACAGTTGGACGATGACGAGCAATCTCTGCTGCTGCTTCTCCTGGCGGTGGCGCTGCCATGGCTGCAATTTAACAATGACCTGAGTAAAGGCCATCGTCAAACGCTGCCCGACTGCAGGACGCTGGCAATTCGTTGCCACAGATCCTTCTTGCACGTCTTGGACCGTCTGAGCGCTTGTAGAAACTCGTTGAACTGAACCATCCCTCCAGGCGTCATTTGGAAAGCGGTTCGAGCGCTTCGAATAATGCCCACAAAGTCCTCGTACTCGGTCGGAGTCAGGTGGAACATTTTCATGTGAGTACATTGGATGTACCTATGCAGGAGGAAATAATGTTAAAGTGAGCGGAACACAATGAAAAAGCCTACATCTAAATGGAAAAAGACGATAAAAATAAAGAAGAAAGTCAAATAAAAGTGGGGAATTCACACTTGACACAAATCATCACGTGCTCATATTGAAGCTTTTCTGGTTTTCAGCACTTATAATTTTTGTAAGTCGAGACAGCTTTAAAAGACATTAGTGATTCCAGTCTTAATTGTTCTTCAGAAATTCATTAGTCGAATTACGTCATTTATTTGTAATGAGCGTTTTAGGCTTCCTTTAAAGTTTGTAATATAAGATTTTCAGTGATTGCCTGCTTGATAGGGGTATAACGCGTTTTTGAGGGTGTAAAGTGTAAACCCAGCTTAATGTTACTCACATTTGCTGACATTTCTGCACCAGTGGTGTAAGCACTGGAGAACGCAAGTGTTGAATGATCGGAGCCGGATTGTTGCGAGCCAAATAGTGAGCGGCGTCCCACGTGATCTCTTGCAAGAGGAACGGACTGGCCACACTGCCGACGGTGCAGATGCAAAATTGTTGGACATAGGACGTTCCTATAGCGAGAAGTAATCAATCAGCAGTTTTATGGAGAAAAAAATCAAATTCAAATTTGTTAACAAACCGAGATTTTTGGCAACGTTCAGAAGCCACTTCACATCCTCTCCATACGACGGATTGCGAGCATATTTGGCGTTAGGTCGGTCGTCATGGACACGCCGTGCCAACATCTCAAGTGCCAGCATACCGACTCTGTACGTGGACAGCAAGTAGTTCAACTGGTTCTGATTGATCGGAGTCACTGGAGTGCGAACCTGAAAAATGGCAGAATAAAATAATGATGTTTGCAACCTTATGCTACTTTTGAGGCCTTTTTTGCTATGAAGCTTTAGGCAACGATTTTTAGGTCATTTAATATTATTTTTGATAACTTTTTGTTGGGATTTTTTGTCATTTCAAAGGGTATTTTAAATGGCAATTTTTTTTCATTTTTTTGTAATTATCATCTTGCCTGCGCTGGAGCGGCTTGTTGTTGCGGATGTCCACCACATCCTCCTTGTTGAGCAAGATGGTGAAGCGGATTCTGCTGCGACTGGCCTGGAAGAACTCCTCCTTGCCTTTGTTGTCCGTTCTGAATGGTAGATGGCATCTGATTGGCGTACATTGGCGGCAATGGTGGTGGTGGAGCCGGCGGGGTCCTCATCTGTGAAGCCACGGTGACTGCGGGCAGTGCGTAGTACGCTTGAGCCGGAATGGAGAAGGCCGGCTGATTTGGATATGGAAATGGAGCCGTGACGAACGGATGCATGGTGTGATGATGTGGAGGTTGAATTGGTGGTTGCATCGGCATGTGATGTTGCTGATGCGGCTGTTGTTGCTGCTGCTGTTGATGATGGTGGTGGTGCATGTGGTGGTTGTAATGTGGCGTGAAGTTGGGTATGTAACTATATGGAATGGAGCAGGCTGGGGCGAATGGCATTCCCATGGCATTTGACATCAGCGGAGGTCCATACGGAAGGTTGTGAGCGACTGTCACAGTCACTGGCACCTGCGACATGACTGCTGCGGGCAACGGCTGCTGCTGCATCAAGCCTTCTGGTTGGTGACATGGAACGAAAGCCATTGGTGGTGGAAGAACTTCCAAGTTAGCTTCCGGCGATGCCGTTGTTGAAGAATTACCAGACGATGGCAGATGATTATGATGATGATGATTGTGAAGATTGTCCTGGTTGTTGGCGTTGTTGGAGCAATTAGAAGCCGCAGCTGCTGCAGCTGCCGCGGCCACAGCCACCACTGAAGGAGGTGATGACTGACGTTCAACTGCACCAGTCACTTTGGGCAGACCTGAATCGGACATCCTGGATGTCGCTGGTGTTCCTTGAACAGCCGTTGTGCCTGGCAGAGTTTCTTTGTACAATTCGTACCATCTGCGTGCCACGTCGAACAGTACTTCCGGATAGACACCGCCGCCTTTAGCCGCGCTTTCAACGGCCAGACAGGCTCTCTCCAGCATCTCGTTGTTCTGCTCTTTGCACTGCATAATGGCACGCTGAATCTCGTTCGGATTGAGAGCGTGAGCATGCGGCAGGCACGACAGAGCCAGCTCAGAAGCTGTGCCGACCATGTTCGGATCGCGACCTCTGGAAGCTCGATCGGCCAACGAGGCGACTTCTGGCGGCGTCAGGTGACCTTCCCACGTGTCGATCAGGAAGCTGATGGCCGCACTGCCTATTTCCAGAGCTTGACCTGTGTGGGAAGAGACAAAATCAAGCGTGAATACATTGTTCGTTGTTTTTCTTATGGACCATCAAAGATGACTCACTGGTGATCCAAGAGACGTGCGATGAGTATGTTCGCGACAGCCAGTTGGGCGAGACGCGGTTGTGCAGGCCGAGTGCGTACAGTCCAATCTGGAAGGCGCAGATGTGCAGAGGACGATGCGGTCCTCGGTGATTCTGACTGGCTGTTGGTTGCGTGAAGAGCGACGTGCTGCTGTTGCCACCAGCTTTGGCCAGAACTGTCTTGGCCAGCTCAAACATGAAGTGAGCCGATGCTTCGCTTGGCTGGTTGGGCACGCTAGGATAGCTTCGTTTGCCCTTGAACCTGAACATGTAAACCAAATTGCAGGCTTGTGATTGATCCAAGTGTGTATATTCCATGGAGGTTCAAATCCGCCTTTTGGGTTACTCTACTGGTCAATTATTAAGGCTGGACTCTCTAAATGTCGAGACAGCTCTAAAGACAACAAAGTGCATACCGTGTGTTCTTGATGCATGGCGTCACACTACGAACGACCATTTCGTTGCCAAGTAAATTCTGACATCGCATGATGGAGAAGTTTGGTGGAGGACTGCGACCAAGGAAAAAAAAAAAAGTCATTAGTGATTCCACAATTTTGCAACAATTTGCAAATTAGGCTTAATCTGACCTTTCATTTTCTCTGGTCTTTATCCGACCAGCTTTGTCACCAGAACTGCTCGAACCAAAGGAATCGCTGCTCTTGCCACTGCTGCCACTGTCACTTCCGGGTCCCGCTGGTTTCCCCCATCCTGTCCGGCGAATTAGTGTTGGCGAGTTGTCACTCGACGTCGTCTCTGGAGCACTGCTGTCTATGCTCGCCATGCCTATGCGACAGTAATTGAAATAGTTCAATAATTCAATTATCTTTCATGTTGAAAGTAAGAGGTTTTTGTTTTTTACCAGCAGAATGTTTTTTGTGCGTTCTAAAGTTGGTGCAACGGAATTTTGTCTCCCAAGCCTTGTAATCTTCTTCCCAGGTGGGACTTGAGGTATCGTCTCGTTTGTCATCTCCGCATCTCCTGCAAAAGTGCAAACATTTGGGCTTTACTCTTATACATACAGTAGAGGACTGTGAAAATAAAACAAAGAAAAATACACAAATAACAAATAATGAACACAATAACACAATGAACAAATAAATCAATAGAAATTTAAAAAATCCGACCTAACCCTACAATTTTTTTACAATACCAAAAATAGTCTCAAAGGATAAATAACACGGACCTCTGTCTGCCATGATAACACAATGATTCCTTAGCTCGAGCTCCTCCTGCAATGGGTGCCCCTGTTGGTCCTGCACCTGAAACGCTTCCAGCAGCCTGAGAACCGTTTAGGTTCAAATTCCCAATCGATTTCTCAGCGTCCGGACTTGTACCGTCTTCCACGCAAGTCAATCCTACATTTCAGTCACATGCAAACAGTTAGGCTGCTATATAAATCTAAATTTAAAATAAATCAAATTCTATTGACCAATGGTTGAGGATGAAGTGCTGTTGCTAGACGAGCAGAAAGTTCCAGGTTTTCCAACGTCATCTGACTCGACGGAAGTGCCAGCAGCTTCTTTTCTGCTGGAACTCAGCACTGCTTGGCCACCATTCACTTTAGAGCTGCTGTTGTTGTTGTTCATTCCGTGACTGGAAGTTGGCTTTGACGCGTAGTATGCACTGAGCACAGGCGCCTTGTACATCTGATGTATTTCCTTGTCCAACAGTTTGTCCATAATGTGCTGCAATGAAAACGTTTTATGCAAGTCAAGTTAAGAAATTGTTTTTGAATTTAAATTATGACCACGTGCCTTGGCCAGTTTCTCTTGGTCGTCCTTGTAGTGTACGAGCAGAGTGAGTGCCAGATCACCTCGCTGCCTGCGAGTTCCTTCGCAGAGCAGAGGATGGTCCGCCTCAGAAACGTTTGCCTTGAGGCCCAGAGCCGCGACGGCCGCCTCGAATCCCAAAGCCTCGTCAGTTGGCAAACGGTAGCCATAGTGGACGCTGCCCCGTCCGCTTGAATCTTCAAATAATTTTGATTATTTAAATAAAAATAGGCCAGTAGTAATGGAATACTACACATGTCCGAGCGAGAATAGCATGAGTTATGCACCATGTCGGCACATGGCCTGGTTTAAACGTGGTTTCACGTTGGAAAAAGACAAATAAAATACAAATGCTCGTGCCATTTGTTTCTGCTAGTGGTCCTTCGTTCGCTCGGACAGTAATAATAATAAAAAAATGTTCGGAG
The DNA here is from genome assembly GCA_034700265.1 of Polyzonium germanicum. NCBI lineage: Eukaryota > Metazoa > Arthropoda > Diplopoda > Polyzoniida > Polyzoniidae > Polyzonium > Polyzonium germanicum. Next base: position 32,144 of record JAQIYI010000037.1, read on the forward strand.
CTCACTGGAGAGGCAAAGAGCGTCGAAAATGAAGCTCGTGAGGTTCATGGGCAGAAGAGCATCGCCGCGACAGGTCAACTTGCCGTCACGAAGCATCTCTGCCTTCTCGCGGAGGACCCGCAACTCGGCTGGCCCGAGCGGAATCCTCTTGAGCAGGGCCACTAGGTCGGACTCTTGATTCGCCAATTTCACTTCGAGAGCCTTGGTGGAGGCCGGAGGACGCGCCATCTCGAGGCCGTAGAGACCCACTCTGAACGCCACGTGAGTGTGCTCGGCGTTCTCGGATAGAACGGTGCACAGGAAGGCCGTCTTGGCCAACGTGGCGCTCGCCAAACAGCTGATTTGATGACTAGCTGGGTTCACCCTCTGCGATAAGTTAAACGATTGATTGTTAAAATCACACCTGAACAGACTGATCAGTGAGTTCCAAGTGGATGAACTAACCTTCTTGCGTTTCCCCTTAGTGGGCGGTGGTGGCAATTCGATCATGAGGTCAGGCGGGTTCACGAGCAATTCCTCGGCCAACTTCACTCCTAATTTGCAAGCCTCCCTCGTGTGACCGTGTGCGTGCAATGCTTCAGCCCTAGCGAACAGAATCTGCAGCAGAAAGTATTAATTAGCTACCGGTAGTTAAATTCTTTAAAGGCGAAGCGCCAAGAAGTTTGACTTTTTACAGGTTTAGGTTTTTCAAATCACTATTTTTGAAGATAATATTTTTTGTCCTTTTAGATTTTTCTTTTCGCCTATCTTTACTTCCGGTAGACACTATATTCTTCATAATGGAGCCTCCCATGAGAGAATTAAAAAGCGCGTTTGATTCACGGCAGACAATGAAAAAACGAGATAAAATGAAAATACGGAGCTGTATTGTAGAATGTCGTCGAATAAGATGTTTTATAGGACAAACTGCGAGTTTTTGCTTTGAAAATCGGTATCGGTTCCCCGTTAATTATAAAATCTAAAAAATAAGGTTAATCAAGCCCAATTTTATTTTTTGGAGGTAAAAACAAACCTCCATTGGATCGTCATTTCTCTTGATGCTTAAGAAAATGCTGTTCTCCTCCGGCAGTGTTGACGTTTGTTGTGGTTGTGCTTGTTGTTGCATTTGCTGCTGCTGCTGCTGCTGCTGTTGCTGTGGTATTTTGCGATCTTTTGGTTGTCTCGATGACTCTACCGTTGATGTTGTCGCAATTTTGGACTTTGAGTCGTAATAGAAGGTTTGGTATTCGTCGCTGGGCAGCCCTTGTTGCACTTCAGCGGCCAGTTGTTCGGATTTGATATTCTCGCCAATTTTGCTTGCGATGACCACGACGGCCAGCTGTTTGCCGCCGGGCTCGCTTTCTGGCGCGCTCGATAAATCCGAATCTGTCTCTTCCGGCGACAATTCTTCCTCTTCCGATCGCTGAGTCGCCGTAGCCATCAACGTCGTCGTTCCCGTCGAACTTGTCGTCAGCGGTGTGGAAGCCATGGACGTCGCGTCCGTTCCGTGGCACGTCAGCAGATCGATTGGTTGAAGGTTTTCGAGCTCCAAAGAAGTGGCGCTGAATGCTTTCTCGGAAGCGGACGACGACGACGAATCGACTGAAACCACTTCGAGGATATCATTGGTGTCTGGGTTCAGCTGATTTTCCTTTTCTGCGAAGACGAATTTCATTGCCTTGGCCAATGCAGCGTTTGTAATGGGCCTAAAAAAATTATTTATGTGAATAACTAATGTCTTTTAGAGCTGTCTCGACTTTAAAAAAATCCCAAGTCAGTCCCTGATAACGTCATTTCTCCATTTTCTCTGAATGGAAAAAATGACGTATTCTCAGCCTGTCTTGGGATTTTTTAAAGTCGAGACAGCTCTAAGGTCAGGTATCTTACTAGAAAGGAAAGAAAGACAAAAAAAGACGACTCACCCAGAAGTAGGGAAGTATTCTTCGACTGAATCTGAACTTGGGCCTTCGGCTTCGTTCTCGCAGAATCCTTCGCTGCTTATGGAGCTTCGATTGCCGTCCGTGGACGCACCTAGTCCGGGCGTGACCAGTGGAGTGGAAACGATTCTGACTTCTCTGGTGCTGGTGCTTGTCGCGTGATGTGGCGACACGGTTCCTCTGTGACAGTGGGTGATGCCCACCGTCCTCGAGCAGTGCGGTTTCATGTTGGGCGCGACGGTCGTGCAACCGGGTGGCTGATGTTCGCCACTGAGCACAGCCGAAGACGAGCTCACCTCTCTCACGTGCGACTCTTGATGTCGACCTGAGCAGTAGGGCAAGTAGTAACGACTGGCTACGCCCTCGGCGTACGTGACGCCTTGAATCGGATAGTCGCCCCAGTCCAGAAGACAAGCCTCGATGGATGACTTGAAACCGGCGAAGATCTCGATGTCGGCTTTACGCACTCCGCCGTTTATTCCTCCACCGTTTCCTCCCGCGCCGTTGTTAGCCCCACCACCTCCGACTCCACCGACGCCTCCTCCGACTCCGTTGGTGCTGCCACCTTTGGCCTTGCATACCTTCTCGATGGTTTTCAGGTGCCAATCTTTGAGTCGAGTGCTTAGGATCTTGCGCTCTTGAGGCGAAAGTGCCGGATTTAGGGCAGCCAGACGCCACAAGATGACAATCTCGTCGCACAGACTGGAACAAGCGTGCTGCGAAGCATGAGTGTTGCTGTTTATGCCGCCCCGGCCCCCCAGATTTCCGTTGTGCAACGACACTCTCGTGTTGAACCACCAAACCAAGATCTGCATCAAGCAAATGAATTCAATTAGTTATACGCGCGTACATTGTGCTTATATAATTATTTTTATATACAAGTATATAGTTTTATATTAATGAATTAATCAATTCTATATAATAGTTAATTTAGTAATATACTAGTATATGTAAATTCGGGCTTATTTAATTTATTTCTAAAATCTGCATGTAATCTACGTGTATTCGAAATCTTAACAAGATTTTTTTATTTCAAACCTGTTCACAGGCGAGGCACTCTTCAGTGAGGATCTCGAGCAGAAGCATGGCGTTTCTGTCATTTCGACGATACATCTCACGAACGATGGACAGCAGATTCCACATTCCTTCGGGCTCCCGTCCACGCAATGGGCGCAGCAAACTGGACCATTCTGCGGCTGCGGGCGGAGCTGTGGACGACAAGTAATTGACATCGCTGAACACGATCGGCGACGGCACGCAGAACTTGATCAAGATCTTGCGAATGTTCTCGTGAAGAGTGGCTTCGTCCAGACACCAAGTCGTCTGCTCGCTGCATGAAGCGCCAGCCGTGGGATCTTTGCAAAAAGAATTCGTTTTAAATAAGAACGAAAATTATCATGCACAAAGAGTCAAGACCCGGCGCCAGACAAAATATGATGATGACAACGTCAAAAGCTGGTCTAAGAAACCTGGAGCTCCGCAAACGGTGTTGATGGCCGTCTGTTGACACGAGAGCAGTTCATCGAGCAGTCTTTGAGCAGTCGGCAGGATTTGTTGAGGCAATTCGCTGATGAGATACTGTGCAAACTTCTGCAGTTGGTCTCGACGAAGTCGCGACAACGACTCGGAAACCGGTGCTCGCAGACAAACCTGGTTCGGCTGATTTGTACATTTCATTCTCAAGTTATCCCGCCGTTTTTAGCGATCTTACAAAAGTCGTTTATTTTTTTACTACAGGTATCTCACCTGATGGATCCGGTGGAGACAGACGGCCACGACGTGAGCGCACCAAGACGCACTGCTGCTGCACGTACAATTGCACGAGGTTATGCGACGTCGATCAAACGTGACGGCCACATTGTAGGAGCCCTTGCTTTGAGCTAGAGTCGCTGGTGGCACAACTGTCGCACTCAGGTGAAATCCTAAACGAATAAGATTTAGAATTTAAATCCATTTGATTCTTGTCGTAAAGTGCGACAAATTACAGAGGTTAAATGGTTTTATAACGAAAGGTTTCATCGGGTCGCGCCATAAAACTTGCACATTGCGAATCAGTCCTTAACGAATCAAATTCCTACCGATCTGTAGAGGATCTTTGACGCCTCTTCCTTTGAACATGTGTTCGCCTCTAATGAACTCGTCTGCACTGCCATTGGCTAGGCATGAATACAGTCTGGAAATATAAAAAATGAAATAAAATCATTTTTCAATATTTTATTAGGCTTAATGTTACTTCAGCTGGCCATTTTCCCATTTTATTTTGCATAGGCCTAAGGGCGCGGCCGACATTTTAATGTTCGCGCACATAGTTTTAGCGCTTGCAGCGTCAAAGCTCTCTCAAAAGGGCGAATGTCAATACAATCATAAATGTAGACGCCTCGTAATGTACAAGAACAATTTTTTTTATTTTCTTTAAGGAATAATGGATGGAGACAATCAAGACAGCTGAGGGTCAACAACAATGTGCAATTGAACTGGATTAACGTTATCTAAAAAGTACCCCGCTAGCATATTTGTCATTTATTCATATAACATTTCATACACTTCATTGTCTTTCTAGTGAGGATTTTTATTTTTTCACATTTTTTTGTCATTTCTAATTTACCTGATGTCCTCTTCGTTTTCAGGAAAACTCCAACAAGCGATACGAAGCTGTAGCTGTTCAGGGACCGGCGGATAGACGTGCTCGACCACCTCGAACGGGATGTGACAAGCGACCTCTCTGGCCGCCAACTCCACGAGCGACAGCACCTGTCCTTCTGGAAAGGAAAGAGTTAATAGTTAAGTATCAAAAGCAGGACAAAGGGAACATTTGTCAAGAGTAAATGCTTCAACTATTTTTGCAGGTGTTGTTTATTCTTAACAGCTGCATAGTTAGTGTTTAGGGGGTTACGTCACAGAGACGGTTCTCTGCTGCGAGGGCATTTTTTTTTTGAATTTTCAGTTTGGCACTAAACTATTATTAGGCTCAGCACAGTTCCTATTTTCTAATTATGTAACTGTGCCTAGCTTGACGACAGCTTTGGACTGTGTTTTATTTGCATTCTTTAGTTCCTACATGACATTTAAACCAAAAATGTGAAATTCTTTTTGGCGCAAAAAGATTTTCTTTGAAAATTTTAATTTTTGTAAATTATATGCCTATGGCGGAATAACGATATTTTAATTAGGCCCTATCGCCTAGAGTGAGAAAATAATCTCCCCAGTGGCGAGGCCAATAGTATTTCATATTTGGATGGTGCTTTTGGTGCTGGTGTTCGTCGATAGTAGGCCATTTTCTTGTTGCTTGCTGAGCGCATTTATGATAATTACGCACTTCTGATTCTAAAAGCAGAGAAGATTAATATAATAGCTCCTAGCTCAGCTCGTTTTTTGTTGTATTGATCGTGCCGCCGGCAAACACACGCAATCTCGCTATATTCCGCTGACTTTTATTGGCCTCATCCAAATAAGGAACGGCATATGGCTTCTTGATACTAAAAGAGGCGAATGAACTAGGCCTAAGCTTATGCCTACTTTGACGAAGGCTTCATAGTTCAACATACAGTACCGGCATGTACTTACTAGCTGTTAACATTAATTTCAATTGTTTTAATTGGACGTCATCGTCCATAACAATATTGTCTACATTTTAGGGTGCATGTGCAGAATGAACCACTAAAATGTAGGAAAGTATTCCAAATCAAAAATAAAATATGCATCAAATAATCAAATACCGTATGCAATATCAAGATATGTTAGAAAAGTAATCACGTGATGACTTCGCATGCGAATTTAACGGAAATTCGCAGTAAAATTAATCCATGTGAAACCCGCTTAACGCCAATGTATAGTTTGGATTATTTTTCACTCGCTTGGGCGGGAGTTTCATATCAAAACCAAATGCAGATGTGCAATTTGCGAAGAAAAAGAAATCTCTGCCTTAATTATTATTTTCTATTTGCCTTTTAGGACCTACAAGGATCCCTTCAGTGACTGTGAGTGAGCGAGCCTGTGTTTAACGAAACGCAACAACCATGTGAAATAATTCGCCCACTGTCTGTCAGACTGTGGACTCTGTGGAGGTATTATTTTTTTTACTCGGAACACGCCTGAATCATCATGAAGCACACAGGTTTGTTAACTTGGCTGTTTTATTTTGTTTTTCTTATTTTTGCAGACGGACTGCGCAGGTTTCGTGCACGTACAGTATACAGACTCAGTTATACACCATATCGATTTCACATGCATTCAGCCAATGCTAATTTATGCAAATTTATACGAGGCTAGGCCTCTAGTTCTTTTGCACACAATATTTATTTGCCCACTCTGGCCGCTGCCAGACGGGATTTCCTGCTTTGGGGCTGTTTATATACATTATAACATTGTATAGAAAAAAAGCAGCTGATGATAGACTTCTTAATCTGAAACTGCACGCGTCCAGCAGGCAGACCAGATTATAATTCATTTTATGTAAATTTATTTCAGAGGGTACGTGGACGACGCTCGTGGGTTTTTCACCGTTTCAAAATGAAAACTATGGCCTTGGTTTCGACCGTCTCACGACGTTGCATGGTGTCATCGGACGACGGACCTCGGGTGATCGACACCCACAGAGGACAAATCATGCAGCTAAACGGCGTCGAGACCAACTTGGACGTGTCCTGAATTCCAAAATGGTTTGATCCATTGCCAGTATCAATTTAGCAGCAGCATTTCATAAATGCAGACTATTCCTAATTAATTGTTGTTTAATGTTTTTCAGACTAAAGTAGAGAGAAAACAAACAAGAATTTTACTGGATCCAACGTCCACGAAGAAGATGTTTATCTTTCGCGGCAAATGTCAGTACGGGGGAAGTTCTAAAAGTTAGGTTTCCTATTTCATCGTGCCCAAACTAAAAACTCGATCTCAACACGTTTGGCAGCATGAAAATCTCACAAATTTGTAAGATGAACATGAAAGCACAGATCTACAAGACTATAAATATAAAGTAACCAAAAATGTGTAGTTTCATTTCTGTGTTAAGCATGTTGCCTTGTGTTTGGTCCACGGTCGTACATACAGGTCTGGTAACTCCCTGGATTTTCTGTCTCGCTTAGCGAAGAGCAGGTGCATACGCCACCTTGCGGCCGCTAGATGTCGCTGCGAACGCGAAGTCACGTAT
>JAQIYI010000038.1:0-38504 GCA_034700265.1 Polyzonium germanicum
CGTACCGCACCTCACACCACGCGGGGCGTTCGTGATTTCACTTTTATTCTTTTTTTACAATATGTAAAATGGGATTGCATACACGTTAAAATAGATTTTTCTTCTAGTTTGGCCAAAATTAATATTTTTTACCTATTCGTATTTGTTACATACTGCGGGCCGCAAAAAGGCTAGCAGACAGCTATTGACAATGGACGCCGCCATGGCGCTCCGACCAAGGCCTTTTTTCCCACATTTGTAATGGGCAGCGCCACGTAACTTCCGGGCTATGTTAGCCCGGCTAACTTAAAATGGCGTAAACCAAACGTTCCGCTAATGTAATAGTTTAATGCACCGCACGGGCAAGCTTATGCAATAAGGTTCTAGCGCGTAGGATTAATACAAACGGCAAACTAAATTATACCGGGACACATAAATATGCGTAGGCCTATAAATAAATAAGCAAGCTTAGCGTAAATAATTTCGATTTAAGCCCGTATCACTGTGACCACAGACTTGAGCTAGTCGCGTGCATAAGGTTGAACCGGAAACGAATTTAGCAAGAGTCTCAAGAGGTCATTGAACCTTAGACACGGGACTTGTGACTTGCAAATATTGAAACCAAGATGGACAAAATTATACGCAGTGCGTGGCTTACGAGTATAATTAGGCCTAGGCCTATTGCAAGCCTTGGCTACGATACGACACATTTATTTGCGCATTTGCAGTGTGTGGCGTGGATACATGTGTATTACGAGCCGTAAATAATCGGGAAGATATTTATTCTGGCGAATTTTTATTATTTTTTATATTAAATTCTTAACATGTAGGCCTATGTTGCTTGTATGTGAAAAATGCCGGTTTCAAAAGAAAATGGCCTAAAGAGGTCAAATGAGGCCATGTGCCGACGCCGTATCAGAGGCGGGCCGTGATCGGCATCCATCCAAGGTATTTACGGGCAAAATTGCGGATTGACTGATTGAAGAATAGTTTTAGGCCGGACGATTTGCTTTTACGCCCATGCGAATATATCGCCTAGGCCTTTCTAGTCGTGCATGGGTCGCCATTTTTTGTACTTTGCGCAAATAAATTTTGCCCTAAATTTATTTTTACGGTACTCACCTAATAATTAAGTCGTCCCGGAAAAAGCGCAATCCTCCATCGATAATTCGATATGCTTGTATTTCGGAGAAACATTTGTCACAATCTTCATTACGGAATGACGTCGTCGTCAAAGCGTCGACGCGTTTTTTTTTGCAAACCAATAAACAAGGCACTGAAAGTCAATTTTACCGCGCCTTGAACAGCTGTTTATATAGTGAAAAAAAGAACATATCACGTGACCATGACGCGCTCTCCTAGTCACGTGGCGCTACCATGTGCTTCTACAACGCTCCATCTAGTGTGCTTGGGATAGACCATGGGATAACCGCATCACTATCACGGTCTTACATACCATCACTTATTTCGCACACGCATAAAATTCGTCTGCTATCGCTCAATACGCGCTTTCTAAAAAAATAATTTATCTCAACTTTGAACATTGATTTCCAAACAAAATAAAATTTGAACTCGAAATGAAAAATAAAATGAAATCTATTCTCATTTGTTTGCTGAATTGCAGTTGTGAGAAAAAAATGTTTTCATTTTTTGTTTGATTTTTGGGCTAAAAAGCAAACAAAAATTGAAAACATTTTTTTTTAGGAATATGCCGCGCGCATTGATACAAATATTTGTAAGTTGGGTTCACATGTACGATTTATTTTGCACGCGTTGCGTGCGAATTTCATGCCGGTAAGCACGGTTAAAATCGCATGCGAAAAACTCATCACGTGACTAATTTTGAGCCGGCGAGAAAGTTATCACGCGACGACATTCGCACGCGAATTTGATCGGAAAAATCGCAGCGAAATTCGTACATGTGAAACCAACTTTAGGCGAAACAGGAGAAGAATGAAAAACGATTGGGATCATAGGCCTAACAAGAAATGGCGTCTTTTCATCGCGATTTCTGAGCGGCAATCAAGAGCAAAACTTATCGAAATTATAAGGTAGGCCTGAAAGAATTGTCTGAAAATTACATTTTGCAGAAATTTAAACCTTTTTAGAATAAAACAATATAGGCCTATAATTTCCTTTTTGTTTGATTGTTGCTGAATCAAGTCCGGCCGCTACTAGGCCTACAAAAAACGTTGCATTTTAGGCCTAGCTTGCATTCGAAACAATGAAGCGGCTTCAAGAGCGCGACACGCCGCCACCGAAAGCGAAAAGATCTCGAGGAGTGACGTCGTCGTCGTTCGACGTCGACGCTGGCGGACCGCGGTCGCCAAGTGCCTCGTCCTCGGGCAGCAAGCCGTCGTCCGGACGTCGAACTCACGGCAAATCCATCGTGCGCGGCGTGAGCCCCGGGACGCCTCCGGACCGACTTCTGGTCGGCCTGGACTACCATCCGGCATCGTCCAGACGCCAGTCGTCCTCGTCGTCGTCCTACGACAAAGAGTACCGAATACTCTGCGTGAGCGGCATAAACCATAGAGTGGTCGAGCGACGAAGTCGTCGTCAATCGATCAGCCCCGACTTGGTCGGCGTTCCGGGCTACATCAGCAAGATCTCCAGAGCGGCTGCTCGAGGACTGTCGCCGGACCAGCAGCGTCGTCGAAACAGCAGTCTAGACAGACTGCACCACGGAGGTCCGCCACCGATGCACCATCCGCACATGGCGCCGCCTCTTCACCACGCCGGCCATCACCATCACAGCCATCATCACAACCACGATGCCGCAGGACTTCCGTTCAGACGCGATCCGGGCATTCCGTCCATGCCGCCCATTCCTCATCCAGACTTTCTGACGCCTCACGTCCCACCGTCCGTGCTGCGTCGTCAGAGCATCATCGGCGCTGGCCCCACGGCCGAGGACCTCAAGAAGGAGAAGTTCCCCAACTACTTGCACCACATTCCTCCCGAGGAGGACGACAAGGCCAACCGCACGCTGTTCATCGGCAATCTGGAGGTGAACATTGGTGAGCCGGAATTGCGTCGAATCTTCGAGCGGTACGGACTATAGGGACGAGAGTCCTGTAAATATGTAGGGGAAAATTACAAACATTTCCTAGGGTTATTGGAAAAATTGGTTGAAAATAATAAATTTCATGTCGAATGAGTCACATGCAAGAATTAGATTTTTTTTATTGGCTCGCAAGTGATGCTCACAAACAGACGTAGGCTACATGTCAAGAAACAAATACTATTTCAGCCTGCTAGTAGTCAATCCGATTTTAAATCCTGATTAACCAATTTTTCCATATTTTTCGTATCTGACTTTTGCAATGACACTTAATTTTTGTAAAAATTTTGCAACCCCAGGTATGGAGTCGTCGAAGACGTGGACATCAAGCGTCCTCCGCCGGGCCAAGGCAACGCGTACGCCTTCGTCAAGTTCCTTAACTTGGACATGGCGCACAAGTCCAAAGTCGAGATGTCCGGCCAGTACATCGGCAAGTTCCAGTGCAAGATCGGCTACGGCAAGCCGGTGCCTACGACTCGCATCTGGGTGGGCGGGCTCGGTCCTTGGACGTCGTTGTCGCACCTCGAGAAGGAGTTCGATCGTTTCGGTGCCATCAAAAAGATCGACTTCGTCAAGGGCGACAACCACGCCTACATTCTGTACGACAGCATCGACGCCGCTCAGGAGGCCTGCAAAGACATGCGAGGCTTCCCACTGGGCGGGCCCAAGAAGCGTCTTCGAGTCGACTTCGCCGACACCGGTCCGTACAACTTCAGCCAGGCGGCCGGAACCTCCGTGACGTCCACCGCGGTGGCAGTGGCGGCAGCCACAGTCTCTTCCAGACCGCCACCTTCATCGGCGTCATCCGCATCCGCCGTCTATCCGCCGGACGACGACCCTTACTACCGTCGTCGAGTCGTCGATCCGGACCATCCGTCTCTGCGAGGCCAGTCTTCCGATCCGTACCATTACTATGGCAACAACCGCGATCCAGAATACACACCGAGATGGCCGCGTGGATCGGCCGCCTCGTCCTCATCAGCTGGCTTCGGTCCCGACTACGATCCCTACTACGACCGTCCGCTTCCGCGCAGTCGCATTGACGACGACTGGGCAGCCGGAGGCAGCAGCGCAGGTTACGGCGAACGCAGCGAGCGCAACCACGACTTCACCAACTGGGGTCGAGATTATCCGAGCTGGCGCGACGGTCGAGATCCGTCTTGGGCACCTGGAGGATCCGGCGATCAGCAGCGTCGCAAGCCTCGCCCCAGGACGCCCGACTTCGACGTCGGCCTACTGCCCAGAGGAAGCGACCCTGGCGGTCCTCCACCGTCTTACCGACGATACTCACGACAGAGGTCTCCTTCTGACGTGGGCGTGGACGGAGCGGCGGCCTCGCTCATGAGTCGCAGCCGCCGGCGAAGCCCACCGTCGCCGTCGCTTCAGCAGCGAGGCTACAGGCCTGCACGCGGCGGCGATCAGCTGTCCGCCAGAGAGCACGAGATGTCGCCCGGATGGCGTTCGTCGCAGATGTCCAGCGGTCGCGGCGAGCGTCGTCGCATGAGTTCGAGATCGCCGGACGTCGAGTCCAAGTCGATCGACCGATCGAAATCGTCCAAAATGGCCGTCGATGATGGCGGCGAGAATGGACGCAATAATGCAGGCGGCGCAGCCGCGTCCAACAGCCTGGTGATGCTGGGCTCGTCCTCGCCGCAACCGCCGCCTCCGATGTCGCCCGGAGGCTCGCTGCTTCTGCCCGACAGCCATGCCAAGCGTCTGGTAAATGCATCCAGCCTGAGCGAGATGGCCCGCGTTTTGCCGTGCACGTGGCACGGAGGACTCGTGCTGAAGAGCAGCTACTTCCCCATCCGAATGTACGCGTGCGAGGGCAACGTCAAGTTGGTCGAGTCGCTGACCAAAGAGGGCGAGGCGGGCGCCGTGCTGCGCATCACGCAGCGTTTGCGTCTCGATCAGCCCAAACTGGACGACGTTTCCAAGCGTCTGTCCGGCGGCAATTTCTGCATCCTGCTCGGTCTGGCGTCGCAGGACGCCGGCGACGTCGCCGAGCAGATGCGAACTCTTGCCGGCGGACAGAACGTGCAGCAACGTCCGTTGCGCAATCTCGTCTCCTACTTGAAGCAGAAGGAGGCGGCCGGAGTGATCGCTCTCACTGTCGGCAAGGAGACGCAGGGCGTGCTCTACGCCTTTCCGCCTTGCCAGTTCTCGCAGGAGCGTCTGCAGAACGTTTCGCCGCGCTTGAGCGATGAAGGCTTGAAGGACGATCATCTGATCGTTGCCGTGGTCAAGGGCGGCATCTAGATCGAAAAGCCTTTAGCTCTCTCTCTCCCTCCGCTTACTATGTTCCGACTAGACTAACACAAGTTAACATGCACAATAACTGGAGTGAAATATTTTGGATACATCCACACTAGTGCGTAAGTTACATTACTTACATGTAACCTGCGTCACGGTGTGTCGTTTTGCCCGGGCAAAATAGTGGGACAACGCAAGTGACAAATTATTTTACATACTTAAAGTATCCTGAACTTAAAAATATAAATGACATTAAAAGTAATAATGAATCTGTAATTATAATTAAAACAATAATTAAATCTCGATTTATGCTTCATAATTTGTGCAGATCTGAACCAATGAAATTGATTAAATCATGCCTGATGAAAGTATGCCTGATAATTTGTCGATTGCTTTTACTCACTTTTGGCCAGTATTTTGGCGGAGCAAAACGGGACATTGCACAGCTTCGAAAGTGAATTAATTTTAAACAATTGATTTGTCCGGATTTGTTTGTTTTTACCATTCAAATCTATATTCTTTACACTATGTTTAGTGCGACAATGTTTTTAAACGGTTCTTATAAGTGTAAATTTCGTCCAAAAAAATTACGAGAGAAGCTGTTGAACATTTTCTATCAAGTAAACAATTCGATAGGCCTACCGGAAATATTTTCTAGTCGGAACATAGTAGTCTCAATAGAATCGCCACACTCATGAGTGTTGACGACTTGAGCACGTTTCTAATGAGCAATGACGCTTTTGGCATTTTTTTTTTAAATTGGTAAAATTCTGACCTTTCGGACATGCAAGCGCAAGATTTTCGTTAGTATCAGTAAATGTTTTAAGGGGGCTACTCAACCGCGGCATTTAGCGATATCAAAGCTATCTCAACGCATACTAAATTGCTAACGTGAACTTCAGTAAGTGTGAACTTGAGCTTTAAAGTGGATTAAAGGTGAAGCAAGTCAATTCACTCACCAAATTCTGCTTACTGCTGTTGGTGTTAACTTTTAATTGTGTCTGCGTGCTTTCAAAATTCAAATGACGATTCATTCTTGCCGTTCAGGTCGCAAGCTCTGAAAATAAGTATAAATTGATTAGGTTTAATCAGATGACGTCGCATGCTAGAGATCATGACATTGTCCTAGCTCCAAGTCTCGTGCAAGTTTTCCTTATAACTCTTAGCGATGCTCAACAATTAAACGTAAAATCAAGGTTGAGAATTCTAGCTTCATTGAACATGCAAAAGGATACAATTAAGGTGTCCATTCGTACGTATTTAGGCGGTTAGCGTAATTAATTAATTATATATCAATTAGCGTCACTCAATATAAGCTCGCCTCATTTAATCAAACATTGTGCTTGATGTTGCCTAAGTAATATTTCATGGATCCCCCAAATTAGCTGTCACACTGGGAAGGGGTTTTTTTTCTGGGCAACCACACCTGGTAAATTTTGGTGGTCTTTTTATTATGATTATTTTTTTTGCAAAACAATTCAGCTGATTTCTTTTTGTATTTTGGTTATTAGATAACGCGAGAACTCCGTGGGAAGCACGTGGTTACAACAAGAGCTGATCGCAGTAACTACGCAGTAACACATTTAGCACGCTTACTGCAAGCCGTTGATGCGGGATGAGAGAAAAAATATTTGCATGGGTATAAAAAGAAATACAAAAAAATATCTCTGCACACGCGATCGAAATAGCCCTTTTCGTTCGAATGGAAAGAAAGAAAGAAAATAAAAGGGTTATTTCCATGTTCATTTCGTAAATGGTGGTGAAGTGAAGTGAAAAGGAAGTGCTCTTGATGTTGTGCAGTGCAGTGCAGTGCAGTGCAGTGCTGTGCTGTGCAGTGCAGTGCGTTGAAATGAAAAACTTCTCATCCCACTTTTCAGAGAAAAAAGAAAGGTCCTTTGAAATGTGCCTTAGATTTTGCATGTGTGTGTGTGCGTGCGTGTGTGTCGCAGTGTCTCGTGTTGGTTTGGGGCAAAAAAAAAACCAATGCAGGAATTCAACACAAGTTGGCGGGGCCGGGAAAAGCGGGCAAAATTCTCTCAAGAGGCAGATGGCGTCCTTTAAGTTTGCAAAATAATGTGCGTGGGTGTTTAGTGCGTGCGTGAATTACATCTGTATGTGCCACGTTTTATATTATTTTTTGTTTTTTTAAAGTGAAAAAAATCTCATTTATACATATATACGAGTTATCAATCTATCTCTCTCTCGAAGCTTCTTTAACGCGCAAGAAATATGTGGGTGTTTGTGTTTGATTTAAGAAAAAGAAAAAAAAAAGTGTATTTGTTTTAATTTTTTTTAATTTACCTCATTTCTTCTTTTGAGTCTTTATTGGTCGTCCAATCATAATGATGACGATGGTGTTCCTCGTGCTGTGCTGGTGACGGTGATGTGTGCGTGCGTGCGAGCAGAAAAGGTGTCTCAAGTGTCATATGTCCGTCTTTATATCCAGTTGCCATGTTGAGGACACACAGCATAGTGCCCCATCTTCTTGAAGAGTCCTACTCCGGAAGTGTCGTCGTCACCTCCTATTTTCATCTGTGCTTCACTTAGATAATACAAAAATCTGTATTAGTGCATGCAACAAACAACTAATGTATTGCTCATGAACGTCATTTTTCTCTATTGCTTAAATATCCTTCAGTTTACAACTTTACATGACAGCGAAAAGTACGTTTGCTAATGAAATAAAGAAACTAAGGATGCTTTTCGCTCTAGTGTAAACTGTTCTCGAACACTTCAACAAACTAAATCAAGATTGCGACTAAACAACAGAATTGCAATTTTGCAGCAACAATTCTTTTGAAACTTTTTTTAGCTCATCGAATCAATTTAAAATTCAAATTTTTCTCGTAATCTTGACAAGTTCGTACAAGTTTCGGATATATTTAAGTGTACTCAAATTATCAAACTTATCGATATAATAAAGGTGTTCTTACTTCCGGTCACGTAATTAAATTTTCTTAATGTTTGATCCTTGCCCTTGGATTAACTATTGTCACCTGCTTTTGATTTTAGCCTGAAACTGCGGTAAATACAACATACATTGTAGCCTCACTACCTTTAACGGACACGTGTAAACGAACCACTCTAATTAATTCCAGTTAATCATAACAACTTAAACGTCTGTCATACATGTATATTCATGTACATGAATAAGCTTGCTGAAAAATAATTTGATTGACGATTACAATAGTTAGAAATTTATTTATATTTGTTCAAATATATGCATATAAATTTTATGTTTTCAAAATTACAATTACAATTTACAATTAATAACAAACTTAACAATTTAAAATCTTTCCAGAATTATATTCTTCTTCAAAAATGCAAAATATTTCAATGAATAAATTGTTCGCATAACTGTAGGCTTTAATTTTAATTTTTTTTCTTCTCATTTTGTAAGGATTAACTGATTGTAAATTTGTAAGCCTGAATAACTACGTCGCCTTTGGAATTTCCACGCGAACTGGGGTGGTACTACTGGCAAGAAATACATTTGAGCAGAGCCAGAAGTAAACAAATGATTTGTCAAGAGGACTAAAGAAAAGGAAAGGAAAAAAGAAAATAGGCGACGACAAACTTCTCACTTGAAACCTTTTACCTACCTTGAAAAGGCTTTTAAGTTTGAACCTTATTGATTTTTATTTGATTATTCCTTAATTTCTTTTGTTCTTGTTCTTGAGATGATCAATTTAGATGCTATCTTCCAGACCGAAAGCAGCGTGAATCTGCGAGAAGTAGCGTCGCTTCATCGGCAAAAAGAACTTCCTTTCGTCGTCCACTTTTTCACACTGTAAAAAGAAATCAATTCCAAAGTCACGTGACAATTTAAAACTTTAAAAGCGTTAAAGCTGAGTTGGATCAACTGTTTTGGTAAAACATTGAATTTGAAGTAATTTTATTGTGCATGTGGTGAGTATAAAATCGTTTTATTTCATACAACTAAATTGTATGGAACTGACCACATAGACGATAAAACCTCATCAAGTTCTGATGCACCAACTCAAGTTGTTCCAATTAAGTTTGAACGAATATGGCGAACTTAAGACGTACGCTGATTTGTGAATGGTTTTGAGCTACGGAAGCGGCAGAAACGCTGAACGTTTGGTCGCCGTTCACCTGCGACGGATATGAAGGCAATGGCGGTTGAAGCGAAGGCGAGTCGTCGACGTCGTCGTTCTCGACCGACGCTTTCTTGATCAACGATGACCAGAGTGGGAACAGGTGTCCTTCGGTGGTGAAGATGAACTTGGACGCGTGCACGTTCACATAGTTATCCTTGTCGAATAACTATGAGGAATCAAACGCAAAGTGAGCGAATAGGGGAGTCAGTTTTGTTAATTTTGTGCATAAGCATTCGAAAAGGAAATCAAGGAAAGAACAGGAAATAAAAATAAGAAAAATAAACAAAACTACCCATGACGTTAATACGTACTAAATAGAGGTATTTACAAGTCTCACTGAGGAAGTAACTTTCCATTCGGTCTTCTAGAGTTTTGTCGAGTACGTTGTGTATTGTTGCATAGCCACATCTGAAACAAAATTACTCATATTAGGTCTATTTTAATAATTTTATTAATGAACGGCAATACATGAATACATGGTAGGCTAATCTAATATATTCCTTCGAGAAAATCATTCATAAATCGCCTTCACGGGAGCAATGCTCTTGAGGGCTTATGTACCAAATGTATTGTAGTGGAAAAATAAACAATATTAATTGGAAAATTGTGCTTTTCAAGTAGGCTAAAAGTAACTTAAAGATTAAAATGATTTTAAAAACCAACAAAATATGAATGCTTTTCAAGATAGGTACTGAAAAAATTATAACTTTTTAAAATCAAATAAAAGCTTTCAAAAACGCCCTAAAATTATTTTATTTATTTATTTATTGTAAACCTTTGCACAAATAAAAAAGTTAATAAAAAAATTATTTAAATGACCAATTTGTCCAAAGCTTTTTAGGAGGCTAAATTAGGCTTAAATTATGCGTCAACAAAATTTTGTCGCCCTTTCAAATCTAAATCTGAGATAGGGATGATAAGAACCACAATTGTTTCTGGTTCTTCTTAGAAAAAAACCCAAAACCATGGTGGTTTTAGGGGTGGTTCTTATGAAAAGCCAAAAACCATTTTTGGTTTTCACCATCCCTAATCTGAGTTGTTCTGGATTGTTGACGGTACTCACTGAGCTTTCGTGTAGTTGTTGAGACTAGTGAGGATTTCGCGCCCTACGTGCAAGTAAAACGGATTGCGCGTGGCCTGGTACAGCAAGTACGTGGATTCGATGAGTTCAGGTCGCAGCGGAGAAAAGAACACCTCGGGCACGACGCGCTGCCAATTGAATCGTTCGGGCAGAGCGCCGTACAGCTTCCAGATGGCGTAGAAAAGAGCGTGCGCGCAGATGGCTTCCTCCACGTCGCCGGCGAGCACTTGAAGAGCTGGAAAGGCCGCTTGCAACGAATCTATCCAGGCGTTCTGCGTCGAGCCGCTGTGCATGTCCACGTTGACGTAGAGCGGATGTTCGCCGGTGCCACGGTTGCAGTGCGATCGACTGCAAAGTGTTAATCGGACAATGGTTTAATTCGAGGTGGGCTTCGATACAATACTAGTACAAATAAATTAAAACAAAGGCTAAATGGAGGCTTCTTCATCAGTTCTCACCCTCTTCTCATGTACTGCTTTATGCAATGGTACGACTCGTTGAACATCATGTAGTCTTCTTGTTCGCCGAATATTATGTACGACTATAAAAAAGAAAAATTGAACGCAAATCAGTTCTCCTTGATAGATTGGACAATTTATTAGGCAATTTGCATTTAACACTAGAGATTAATCATGTGTCCAATTGCTGGGCATAAATGCAGAATAGAAAAATAATTCAAAGCAAACTTTTAGACTTGTAGACAACTTTTAGACAAAGTTTTAAAGTGTCTAAACTTTTAGACAAAGCAGACTTTTAGAGCCGTCTTGATTTGAAAAAAATCCCAGGACACGCATTTTCCAAGACTCCATTCTCTCTGAATGGAAAAATGATGTATCCTCAGCCTGACTCCGGATTTTTTTTCAAGTCGAGACAGCTCTAAAAATCATTAGTGATTGTAGCCTAAATGTTCAACAAAAATTTGTCAATTTAGAAGATAGTATTCTTATAATCTTGAATTTAATTTTTTGTATATTCTAGAAGCAATTTTTTGTTGCTATAACGTTAATACTGGCGAAACACCTTCAAGAGATACTCGTAGAAAGAGTCGAGTCCGGCGCCAAGGCCGCTCGATTTGGCCACCCAACGACCAGTCTGAATGTCAATGACGTTGCCTAAACACATCAATTAAACAGGATGCGGGGAGGAAAGGAACATGTTTACACAAAACATGTTCACAAACATAATCGGAAACGTCCAACTGAAGCGCATATGAATTACCTAGTAGACCAGTTGATTGCGACCGATACTTCCATAACGCACGATTGGCGCGGCGAGCCATTCCCTCGAATACTGGATCACCCGTGATCCGGCTCAACATTCCGAATTCCAAAAGAAGAGATCCGGCTCCAGCCGTACACGTGTGAGTTGTACAGCCCTGAGGAACTCCGTCTCTTAGATTGACCTGAGGGATGCATAGAAGCTAGTCAGACCCGATAGAATTTTGGAATTAATGTACGAGGATTGTTCAGAAAGTATGGAGATTTTTTTTAATTATTACACAATATAGAGAATATCTGAGAAATTCATTCGAAAGATTGATCTTATATGCATCTGTTTGCCAAATGGCATACATGTAGAACAGATTCAGCATGCCACTGTTAAAACTTGTAAAAAAAGCCACTTCGCTGAATGTACCCTAGATTACTGTGGTCGTACAGGAACGCCATTTGGCAAGCAAGATGCGCAGAACATGTGTAACTGTGGATTCCAGATATTCTGTATTGTGTAATATTTTATTTAAAATAATTCTAGGACTACGAGCTTTCGGGATTATAATTATTTACTCTAGGAAACGGAATTCCGGTTTTGGTGTTCTCGAAGGCGGGCAACAAACGAGTGGCCAAATCGCTCGCAAGATCCAGCAACTCGTTGTTGTAGTTGTCGGGAACGAGATCGCCGAACGGCTTAGTCGGATCTCGAATGAGCAGATGAGCAGACAGCAAACCACCGAGCAATCTGTGACTCGCCGGATCATAAAATAAAATGAGCCGGCTAGCTAGCGTTGCGGCAGTTGCCACATTTTAATTAGGAGGGAAAATGACTGACCGTATGTTCGCCTCGAAAACTTGAATGGTGTTGTCCTTGTCGAACGATACGTGTTTAATGACTTCTTGCACGGCGTACTTGAACTCGCTGGCATTGCCCAAGATCTAAATGAAAAAGATATGAAATTAAGATGCGTAAAGTCGGGGAAATTATATGTTGATTATGTGGACAAAAAACCGAATTAATATTTGGTTAAATGCGTCCGCACAATCATTACTGTACTTCATTGATAGAGGTATGATATATCAATTTAATTCTGGGGAGGTGTGACGGGCCCCGAAAATTCTAATATTATCCTCATTGTCAGGTGTTTTAATGGTTAAAAATTCTTGCTTTAATTATCATGATTCAAAAAGGTTAGCTAAGTGCATAGCTGTCGATAAAAATCTTTGATTAAACTACCGTACTGTGCATATAGGCTTAGACTAATTATTTCCTAGGGTCATAGCCCCCTACGGGCCCTTACACTACGTAAGGATTGCAATGATTACTATGATTAGCTAATAGCTATGCTAGGATTCAATGGATATATAATTGGGTGTAGCCGTACGTAAATTTGCCGTTAGGCCTATGTGAAATTGCCGACAATGTGAACCCGATCCGTTTACTTACAGCTAATGTATCCAATGAGTCGACTAGCGTAAGACAGTAATCTCCCAGCACATCGTTGATGTTGATATTCGTCCTAGGTGGCGGGACAGAAAAAAAAGACAAAATTATTTATGCGATGTACAGGATGTGCCCACGCAATTAGCTTATTATAATGCATGAGGCCCATAAAAAAACAATGTACAGCGTACATTGGAAAGTGTAAGCAGCTATAGTTCACAACTGTCGCTGTTTCAACTTTCAGACCGGAATCACTTCATCTACATGTACATGTAATGACGTTTAGAGCTGTCGCGACTTGAAAAATCCCAAGACAGGCTCTGATGATGTCACCTTTCCATTCTCTGTGAATGGAAAAATGACGTATTCCCCAGCCTGTCTTGGGATTTTTTAAAGTCGAGACAGCTCCGAGGTAACTTCCGGTTATGAATGATGATTAGCATCAAAATTCGGTATCATAAATAATACACAATTTTGACTGCAGGTGATTAATCTGCAGTTCGGCAAGCACTCCTCTCGATCGTATTACGCACTCACGAACTCTGACGGACGTATTCGCCTTTCATAAGTGGAAGCTGGCAAAGCTGCCTTGACTCGAGACAGTTCCGAGATAGGGGGCCATGCCTGGGGCCAGCCCCACAAAGCCGCCATCTTAGAAAATGCGTCAGCTTTTTGAGGAGAGAATCAAACTTCTTTAGCTTTAACTTTAGGCATTCGGATTGTCTGATTACTGGATTAAACAAAAAGGTAAGAACTAAAACTCACGGATTCTGCGTATCGGGTCCGCGACCTCGGCAATGTATCGGATCGAGTTCGTCTTGAGGAAAAGCGTGCTTCATGTAATTGTCGTACCCAAAATAGAACATTTCGCGAGCTTCGTTCAACGTCTGCACTCTGGAACGCTCGCTAAAACCGCCATACCGCCGCTCGAAGCCGTCCAACCCGTGCCGAAAGATGTTCAACGCGCAGCTCACACGATCGTCCGTCACAAAGAGCGACGCAAAAATTGCGAAAATACACCGACATAATTGCATTTCCTCGACGCAAATTTCATCATGCTAGAAACCTGCAAAAAAAAAACTAGCAGACGACAAAATATTAAGGACACGCGCAATTGCTGCCAAAATGCACCATATACATTGTATATTAAGAACACTAGAGGGCGCTGACGTCATAAATAGGCGTTTAAGTTTTAAAGGGGCGCACCGCCTGAAGTTTAGTTTGTTTTTTGATTTGATTTTTATTATTTAATTTTTCTTTTTTAATTATTATCACACTTTATATGAATGAAATTGGACCACAAATACCGGATTGCCAATTTTTTGAAACTCGGTGCCATTTTTTCATCTTTCCTGAGTACTTCCGGTCAAACTGTGCTGCCGCGCAAAGCGTCGGCGCCAGAGGTCACCTCTCAACATGCAGCTGTGGGTTCGAATCCTGCATGTGACATGAATTTTTGTTTGTCTCTCTCTCTTGATTTTGATTTAACCGAATCTTTTATTTTTGATATAATTTTGTAAGTTCGCACTTCCTTATTACCGCACACAGGCAGTGCGCCCTTTGCCGGCCTAATTAAATAATAATAATTTAGATAGTTAAGAAATAATTTGTGTTATATGGCTGCAAAATTATTATTTTTTCAATGATCATCGATCACGGATTAAAAATCTTAAGACTACATGTCTGGAGCAGAGTAAACCAAATAGGTAGTGGACTATAACCGTTGTTGGCAGAAATAGGTTTTTCGATTTTTGTGAACGCAGCTTAATTATTGATTTAAGCTAAGGCCGGAATAAAATCATTCTTCTTTATTGATCAGCCCTCGTACTGTACATAAGTGGCATCATACAATAAAATAAATTGGCAAAATAAAATTCACTTGCATTTGGGCATTAAGTCGAGTTGAGGCAAAACTGTCGCAAACCATGCAGCGACATCGACGTTCGCCACTTCGTAGCGACGGATGAATCTGTGTTCCTACGTTATAAAAAAATACTCACATCAACAAAGTAAACTTTACTTTACAATAAGTTAAAAATAGGGGTTTTGTGCGGGGCCAAAGCGGAATACGCTTTTACGTGCAAAACTACAAACAATTTTGTTCTATTTTAAATATTTTACTTACAAATTATTCCAAAAAGTCATATAAAAAGTACAAAGAGTGGAAACCCTACCAGCAACTGGGTGTACTTTGGGCGTTTTTTGTAGTCCTTCGTGAGACTTGAACAATGATAAATAGAAATTTAAAAATCAATTAAATTTGATTGTCGACAACGCCAATGAATTCAAGAGATAAAACTGCACCAGTCTTTGACGAATGAGCAGAAGTCCATGGAGAAACCTTTGCCCGGCGGAAGTAACGGCGGATCGTCAGCTAGCACCTTCGCTAGAACTTCAAAGTCTGTCTTGCAACCGTCGTACGGAAACTTGCCTGTTGCCAATTCCACCTACGGTTCGATGAGCAAAAATCACCTGATTATGTTTTCCATCTCATCTAGACCCCCCGAAACTTCATAACAAGGCAAGACATACTAGAGTGATTCCAAGACTCCAGACGTCAGCTCTGATGTCGTAATCGGGTTTCGTTGGATCCGGAGGATCTATTCGTTCGGGCTTTTTTTTTTAATAGTATCAAAAAACTAATATTAAAACGTTTATAGAATTCAGTATAGTCACAAACAAATAAAAAACATTCAACTTACGGCCATGTAAGCGGCACAGCCCGCGCTCCTCGTCTTAGCTTTAGAGTCGACCAGCCGCCCACTTATGCCGAAATCGCACAATTTGACGGTTCCCTTTTCGTCCAGCAAAATATTGGATGGTTTGACGTCTTAGAAAAACAAAAATAAAAATGTATTAGACTAAAAGATTAATTAAAGAATTAATTAAACAAATAAAATTCAAGGATTCAATACAAAATTGAATAACATTGACAAATAATTAAAATAAATGAATTTAAAGGAATTAAAATGAAATTAAAAGAATTAAGTTAAATCAAAGTTCAAGTAGGCCTAATTAATTAAAATAAAAACAATAAAAATCGCAACAAATAATTGATCTTAACACACTACATGTATATTAAGAATATTTATATTTTCTTTCATAAATTGTTTAAACTTACCTCTATGAATGACACCGTGATTTTCTTTTAAATAGTTGAGAGCTTTCAAGGTCTAAGTAAACAATATAATTTAAATGAATTTAAATATTCACAAATGAAGAAATGTGGAAGAAAATAAATTATATGCTTACGGCAACGGCCATTTTGCCAAGGATCGCTTCGGGCAGCGGTGCGTTGAACCTCTTAATTAGTTTGTCTAAACATGTGGCCATCAGCTCCATGCATATCCAAACGTCACTCTGAGAAGTAAACAAGAAACTGAAATAGCAATCACGATTTGCCCTGAATTTTTGATGTACAGTGGATTTCCTTACGTCTGTGATGAAACAACCGAGACATTTGACTATATAGGGACAATCGTGACTTTTGAGGACGACTTCTAGGTCCATTATACTGCGCTTGGTTTCTTCGATATTGCCAGACCTACGCATTTGCTGAACAAGTGAACATGATTAGAAAAAAAATTGTTTAGCAAAGAAACCTGAGGTGAAATAATCATAGACATCATCAATCCATTACCTTGACGGCGATCAACTTGTCACTCTGCTTATGCAGCATTTTAACTACGTGGCCGCACGTTCCGTTGCCGAGTTCTCCTCTGGGCAACAGGTCGCCAATCTCGGTGTGATACCTCTGTATGAGGAAATAATATAAATTCGCCCAGTTCGCAATCAAGTTTTCTCAATCCATAGTGTGTTGCTTGCACGCAGTCTTTCAAAGTGTTTACTGACCTGTCCATCGATTGTTAGAATGCCGCTTAGTTTCATGATTTCGTGTAGCTTAATGTCAATATCATTGCTGGTATTGGCATTAGCACATGTACTACTTGTACTGGTAGTACTACCGGTACTGCTGAGAAAGAAAGAAAAATGAGCATTAGGGCTACTTTAATTTTATAATTTAATCCAGAAACAAATCATTTTCAGACAGCCTGCACCTGACCAGCTAACTATCTAATCAATGTTGCCAGATTTGTAATAAAATAATTATGACAAACGTAATTGGTGTACGCTTATTACATTTTAACTATTTAGATAGATCCATACTTAAGTAATTTATAAATTTTTTTAGGCCTATGATAATATAATTGGTTTAATAAACAAGACAGTTTCAATCAAAAATAGTGTGCGTTTATCTTCTAATTTTCTGTTTGATGTTGTCAGTGTGAATGTCTTTGATAAATGCTGATTAAACATAGGGTTCTCTATATAATCACTGCATCTTTGTTGATGTAAAATTTTCTTAGGTCTATGCCTATCGTCTTTAAAGCTTCTTGTAAAATGGCGTTCAAAGTTTAATGGGGATTCGTCCTAGGCCTAGCTTACCTTTCTCTAAAATCAAACTGCTTCCTCGTCGAAGTGGGTGTGAAATATGGCCTACCAGGTGATCCAGAATAATCCATATCTGCAAAATCATAAACATTTAAGATTCAGCGTCAAACGTCAATAGTAGGGATACAAGATTACAAGGAGGGGAAGGGTAGGCCATTACTAATGGCCCAATAGGCATATAATCTTCTCCCTTGCCCCTTATCTGTGGCAAAATACATGTAGGCCTGTAAGGTCTTTACAGAGTTGCCAAAGGTTTAAAGCATTAGTGTGTCCAAGATCACGGGCATGTGATGGGCGGTATTGTTAACAATACGTCCACATTATCTCTGGGATCACATCTCGTGTATGTCATTTGGTATCGATCCCTAAACGTCCTGAAGAAGGACATCCACAAGACCAATAGGCCTAATGTGGATATAGCCAGCTAGCGTAGGCCTACATATACAATGTATACAGAGTACATGTATAATTGTATATCCTTGTACTTTCAGCGGACTCGGCTTTCATGTCAGAAATTGAAACATCGGGACTGTTTGTGGCCATTCATGAAGCATATACCGGTAATCACAAATAATTGGGAGGTTTTGTGGCATAAGTCTTAAGGTCCTTGTGTAATCTCTTAACTATTCTCTTTTGGACGTCCTGCTCAAATTTGCTGCAGATAATCTGCAGAAAAGACTGCAGTAGGGCCTATATTTAAAGCTAAACTGCAGATTAACAGCTGTAAATATGCATCAACTTCGCCCACTTTAATCTACATAATATCCAAATATTCTGTAGATTGTCTGCAGATCTGCAGATCATCTGTAGCACATACACCTCCCAGGGTCGCGCGTTTTTCGACTTCCCAAAACCCAACAAAGCAGCGAAGATATCGAGTTAAAAATTTCGTCATCATGAGCCAAATGTCAGTGTGGCGATGACGAAGTATTTTACTCCTCATCGTTGCTGGGTTTTTCAAAGTCGAATAATGTGACCCAGGACGTAGCCCACGTCCATGGACCCTGTGTGTCGAAATCCTACCGACCGTAAGTCCCTGCTAGCTTATTATTAACTTTATGACACTTGGCGCAACTGAATCAAAGGCGTGCCTACAGTGTAATGTTAATGTACGAGCGATAATTCTGACGTTATACTCAATTTCTAACTTCTAAGGCTTAGGCCTATAAAGACGGTGCGATGATGATCGCGGGGTGAAGGACGTTGCGCACCTTGTGAAATTGAAGACTTTCCTTATTTGATAGCGACGCAAGTGTTGTGTTTCAGATAGGCCCACTGCACAACAAATATTTCCATGCGGTAGCCTTGTTTTGGAAATGATTGATCTTGTTTCCGTTTAATTTCGCAAATGGTACATTGTTACAATCTTACGACGGTGGCCATGATTGCATTCTGATAGGCCTAGGAGGAAGATGGAGAGGGGGGGGGGGGCGAGAGGTTAGAAATTGACATTTTTACACGACTCACTCAGCTTGGGTCTGGTTCTGGAACCGTGCCGAGGACTTCCGGGCTGTTCCAGCGTGAATTCTCTGGGCGACCTCACTTTGTCTCGACTTCTCGACTCGTTCTCGGCAATCAGTTTCACTTGCATGCTCTTCATTTTCTTCTGCAAAGAAGCCATTGTCGCCATCTTCTTCTTCTGGTCTTGTTTTTTTTCAATTGCGAACACTGTTGCCAGGCGGATTGGTTACATGAACTATTTTTAGAATAAACCAAGACCGGCTCTTGTTTTCACCACTTTCACTGTTTTTACATTTATTCACGTTCATTTGATGTAACGGAGATTAAAAGATCAAATAAGTAGTCTACCCGTTTACAAACTTGTTGTATATTTCTTGTTCGCACACATTGTACCGAATGTCTGGCAACTCTGAATAAGCTTTGCAGCGTTGCTCGCAATTTAACAAAATAATCACGCGTGAAATCCTCTAATTAAAGTAGTTAAAATGAAGGCTGTTGTGCAGAGGGTGATTAAGGCTAGTGTGTCAGGTATACCGTATACATTCAAAAGCTTTAGACTTGTTTCTACACAGTCTGCAATAATTAAGAAATCTATTATTGTGATCGTGAATAGACAAGGGGCTGATCATGCATGCCCACAGCAATGGGCAAAATAAAATTCAAAGTTCAAACGTCAGGCGTCAGGCACACTGTATACGCATTTGACAGTTTTAAAAATTGCATCTTTTGAGAGAAAACTAGTTCGCGTGTGTCATGAATTTTTGACAGTTGAGACAAACCTCAAAAGCTGCCATAGGCCTATGGCAGCTTTTGAATTAATTAAGTTTGTCTCAACTGTTAGGAACATCATGACAGTCAGGTCGGCCATATGGCCGACCTGACTTGAAGCTATTGGATCTAGCGCCTCACTGTGCATATGGCTGGAATCACTATAAATAAACACTTTAAAAGGGACGTGTCTTGATCAGGCATCTGTACTTTGATTCAAGACAAGTCTTGGCTATGATCATGCATACGATTCAGATTCAACTTCTCAAGGCAAGCGCGCGAGTTTGCTTAAATTAATGGCCGGTTTGAGGCGAATTTAATCGGTATATCCTGCTGACTAATTTCTGATTAGCACTGTGCAATTTTTTTCATGTCGCCTGATGCAATCTTTTGTTTGACCAATTATTAACAGAAAAGCTAGGTTCTGTCGGGTCGCACGATAAAAACGGCATACAATCCATGCATATACGCTCTATCCGCATGTAATATTTTTTTATTTTTTTATTTAACAAAGAAGACTATTTAAACATGATACATATTATCGCTACGTGCGAATCCAATTAAATGAATCATGCGACCGGACACAACCTTTTGTGTTACCGGTAATTGGTTTGGCCATGCAGTTGTCAAACAAAAGGTTGCATCAGGAGGCATGAAAGAATTGCACAGTGCGAGTCAGAAATTAGTAAGTAAGTAGGCTTTCCTTACTGATAGCTAGTCTGTTGAATTTATACATATCTCCATAAACATTCAGTTGACGGTGAGGTGGTCAGCTCGATCCGTCGAGGAATTTGCGTACTCCTCGGCGTCTGCTCTGATGACGAGAGCAAGGATGCGGACTTCATGTACGGAAATAGACAATAATATATGCATTGCATAGTACATTATTTAAATTTACTGTATTATAGTTCCTTAGTTGCGCTTACACTTGCCTTCCAAGAAATTGCAAATTCCGTGTGCTAATTCCCATCGGCAGGGTCAGGAAGCTGTTGAACTTGAGGATATTTGAGGGCGAAGGTGGGAAGCGTTGGGATCGAAGTGTCAAAGATTGCAACTACGAAATCCTGTGCGTCAGTCAGGTATATTACAATGTATATATGAGTCCAAGAAAAGAGCTGAAACATAAGAAAAAAAAACCACCTTTTGAATTCAACTTTATGCAATTACAGTTCACACTCTGTTGCAAACTAAAAGGCAACAAACCAGACTTCCACTTGGCCATGCCTCCAGACAAATCTCAGGCTTTTTACGACGACTTTCTCCAACGTCTTCGCCGAGCCTACGATCCAAGTTTAGTCAAGGGTACGATCAATTCTCACGTTCTGGAACAAAGTAAATAAAATTTAGTAAATGGTAAATAATAAATAAAATTAATAAGACAAATAAATAAATGAAATAATAAAGTTACAATAGATAAATTATCAAAACATTAAATAAATAATAACAATAAATAAAATTAATAAGACAAATAAATAAATGAAATAATAAAATTACAATAGATAAATTATCAAAACATTAAATAAACAATTACAATAAATAAATAAGACAAATACATGTACCGGTATATAAAATAAGTACTGTAGTAAATAATAAAGTTACAATAAATAAGTTTCTTTTTATCGAATTATTGAAATCTCTTGACAGATGGAAAATTCGCAGCTTACATGCAAGTGGACATTCAGAATGACGGTCCGGTCACCATCGAACTGCAGTCTAAAGACTCATCCATCCATAATGAGCTAACCAATCAAGAGACGAATGCAAAAGTGGAAGAAACGTAAAAAAAGAGTAAACACAATATTTTGTGAATTTTTATCTCCTAAAACGTGTAACTTAATTTATGAAACGAAACTCTAACGGTCAGTGTCTTACCTCGAACTCAGCAAATTGACAAATGCTAAAAAAAAAATGACAACGACATCAATAAATGGAATACGATATAGCGTTTATAATCTACGAGTGGCAATGTTTGTGAACTTGAATACTGGAAAACATGAATGACTTAGTCTGTGTTCACTTAATACGCCGTAGTAGGGTTAAAGAAACGTTAAAAAAAAATTAACTAGGCCTACATGTAATTAATTTAAGGGAGGTAGGAAAAAAATACTAATCAGTAATCACACTTGGAACGAGCCCTGTTTAGCTTTTGGTTAAAACACCTCTTCCTGTTCAGGAGCCCAAAAATCGAAAGAGTAAATATAGAGGAAGGACCGAACACTCGCGTGCTTTTGGCTCAACTGTTTACTGCAGGGGCCAAGTCAGGTTTAAAACTTTATAAAAATCTGTTGCGAATTTAAACGAATTAAAGTATAAACAAAATAAACGCTTCAAAAATTATTCGTTCTTTAACAAAACAACAAATAGGGGCCTAATTGAAAAATACCTCCAGGAATGTTTCCTAATTGACTAAATACTAAATTTGGAAAGTACGAAGCATAGAATAGAATATATAAAATATTCGCTAGGCCTAAATAAAATGTAAACAAAAAAAAGTAAAAACGCTCCTTTGGTGGTGGTGGTTCGCGAGAATACCTTAGCTAAAAAATTAGCTAAGCTTTTAATTAAGAAGAGATGAAGTCGCCAGGAATTTCGTAATTCGGTGGATCTTCCGGAAGCGGCGGTGCCGCTTCCGGTATCTTGACGCCTTCCGTGTCCAACAGTCGGACCTTGATCTCGAGACTGAGTAGAGTCTCTAGGTCGCTTTTCGTTTCGGCGCTCGTCATCGTTTGACCGAGGAGAGCGTTCACGCCGTCCACCCAATAGTCGCACACTTGCTGCGCAGGAGCGACGAAATCGAGCGAACCCTGTTCAGAGTCCGAATGCAGGACGAGCGAGAAAGCGAGCGACGCCATCGTCGACGTGGTCGCCTTCTTCGCCTTCGAGTCTCTGAGATGCGGACAATCTTTGCCGACCAGAAGAGCCTTGACGTCGACCACGTTGACCTGCGATGCACGAAGGTTAAATTACCGCGACTAAGCTGTTATTAGTTAGTAGGCAAGCTCGTTTCAAACCTTGTTGGGCAGATGTTCGCAGGAGGGCACTAGACTTTCGGTACAGTCGCCATAGTGGAACACCTTATGATTGGGCGCCAAACGACAATGCCAGAACTTGTCTTTGATGCGCTGACCTTTGGCAGAATACCTTTTAAATACAAATATACGACGTCAGTCACTCTTAATAATTATATAAATAAATACGAGCGTAATGCATTGAATTGAATTAAATTAAGACTGTGCGTTGACTATGTAAAACGTCACCTATTGGTTTGCGTTTATGCGGGCCAAATGGGGAATCCTTTCTGCAAATTGTAACATATTTCTATACAGGGAATCCAAAAAGATTGGAAGCAGTTTTCAACGTAACAACGTTGCGCGTCTAACGGGACAGTTAATTACACAGCTTAAGTTCCACTATATGGATTTGAGCATGGAAATATTTGAGAAGAATAATTGTTAAAATGGAAATATCTCTGAAGGGTGTTGTAAATAGAGGGGGAAAAATATTTTGGTCAATTTTTTTGTATTTTTTGGAACTTTTTACAACCCTACTCCACACTCACTTGGTGAACGTTGTGCCTTCAACAAGGTAACTGAGCCTCTGCTGACGAATGAGCAGAACGACGTCGGGCGTGATGTGCTCTCGTAGTTCGGCGATGGGCAACGCCTGACACATGCATTCCTCGCGACTTCTGGCCTCCTAGAAAACAAATTCGCACAATAAGCTATATAAAACTAGTAATAAGATTAAACAATAAAAAAGTATAAAATAAATTATGAAACAATAACCCTATTTTTATTCTTTAATAAAATTAATAAATTAACTAACTACGGTACTGTATTATATGCTAAACAAGTAATTACATGCCTGCTGCCACAGACCGGTGATGGCGGCGTACGTGAGCCCGGCCAGCTTGGTGCGAAACACGTCCAACGTCGAAGAAGCTCCGGGCGTGGCCAGAACTCGTGTCACTTGCTCGCGGACCACGCTGAACACCTTGACGAGATCCTCGCGACTAGCCCGCATCTCCTTCCAGGTCTTGTTGAGCAGAAGCGCACACACGCAAAAGAATTCCTCGAACGGATGATCGTGCGCGAAAAAAAGTCGGTAGTAGGTCTCGCCCTGCTCGGTGGGAGGTTCGCCGACTTTCAGAATCTGCATTAAGAAACGCGCTTTGTATATCATTAAACTCAAAATTTCGAAATCAAGATTTAGCAAGTAAGGAAATGTTTTACTCAATAATTTACATTTTTCATTTATTTTGTAACGGGAGTACCCCTTTAAATTTTAATTAAGCTTATGGAACACAATTTTAATAGAATTTTGAGAACCTCGCAGAGAAGCTTGGTGAGTTGGATGCTCGCCGAGCCGAATGGACATTCGTGTTCGTCAGAGCGACACGAATTCTCTAGCACCACCTTCGTGTAGTTCTCACGGTGATGTCTAGCGAAGTAGTACATGGTGTCAAGTGCGAGCACTCCAGGTGGCGTGTCCTTAAAAGGCATTTTAAATTATATAAATTATTACTACGTCCGTATAACGATTCGATCAAGAGCTAAATGATTTCAAATTACAAAAAATTGTTTTTAAAACACTAAAGAAAAGAACAAAGCCAAGTGTAAGTTGCATCGACTCACCTGAAAGTCCTCGGCCGGGTTCGTGGTGTTCCGAAATCCAAGACGCTTGTAGTCCTTGGCGTAACCTCCGATCTTCCTGGTGGACGCCGCGGCGTCCTTGGCCGGACTGCCTGCGCCGAAGCCGCTCGCGTCCTGATCAACGTGGTCGAAGGCTATCTTTCGAAGCTCGACGATGCGACTCATCGCCTCCTGATCGTGAAGATCGAGCTTGGTGCTCATCCGCTCGTCGAGTAGATTCAACAGCTGCGTCTGCAGGACGTACAACTGGTGCGCCATCTCAGCGCCGATCTGTCGGTTCTCATCTTTGCCGGCTGGAATAACGTATGTCACGATCAGATCTCTGATCTGTCGAGTGGACAGCGTGGCGGCCATCGCTTTTCTCTTGGGCTGGTCGGCTCGTCCGAAGAGCGCATTGATCAGCGCCACTGTGCACTGCTGGATCTCGGCGTTCGACTGCAAGTGTCGCGTCAGCGCCGGCAGCGGGACGGCCTGGTCGACGAGCGGACATCGAGCGCTGCTGTTCACGACCAAACATTCGAGTATGGTCAGCGCCGATTTGAGCGTGGGCAAATCTTGTCCGCCGGTGGATGATGGCCCGCTATTCACGTACGTGGCCACTTTGCTGATGAATCTCGGTTCGATGACGTCCCAGAAGACGTAACCGTGTTCCATGAGTTGGACAAAGGAAGCGAGGGCGTGCGACAACGCCTCGCCGACGTACACACCCGTCTCAATGTGCAGTACCAGCAATGAAAGACCTTGCTTGTTGATGAACTCCTGAGCGAAAGTTGCGTCCGGAGCTAAACAGGACAACCTAGGAACATGTAGGATTATAAAATTTACTGGAATAGGCCTATGTCTATATTTTTGTTCATTAAAAAGATTACCATGCTTTCACCTGCTTTTGCAGTTTTTTTTACGCTTTTTTTTAGTTTTTCTACAGAATAGGCTAGGCCTAACTGATTTTATTGTGCAGAAATCGAAGTACATCAAGGAAACTTGATTGGTTGCAAATTATTTTTTCCAATTTAAAATTTTGAAAAAAATTGGCAATCCTCGGCAAATAAAAACTACCGATGCAAATGACTTCAACAATAGACGATGCGGCCATGCATCGGTGCATCTCTTGATTTTAGGTTAATTCATAAAAGCTCATAAAAATCCCAAGAAGACCTAGGCTAAAAAGGGTTTTTAAATTTAAGTAAAATAGACGTACCGGCCCAGCTTTAAATCATCGAAATTGCTTTTCGGAAAACATAAATCGAAACAATCTGGAATTGATAGGGCTTCACATAAAATAATTATTTAAATCCATCATGAACTCCGTTTAGGCTGGAATCACCAATGACTTTTAGAGCTATCTCGTCCTGAAAAAATCTCAAGACAGGCTCTCATGACGTCATGTCTCCATTCTCTACGAATGGAAAAAAAACGTGGTTCAAAGAGCCGTAATAAGAAATATTTCAATCAAATGGATGAGTCAACTTGAGATCAGTCTAAGGGGAATACCGGAATAGGGCCGCTTAGAAATCACTATAAATAGCCCAGGCTAATTAAATTAGCCATGCCTATTTCATGCCTAAGTAGGAATTAATTCATCAAAAACCTACCTGTATAAAGCTCTTGTCTTGGCCTGCTTGCTGGCTTGTTCGTCCTCTCGTCGAAGCGTGTCCAGAATGTCCTGCGAAGTTCGCGCAGCCGAATAGGTCAACCTGAGCACCGATCCATTGACAATCTCACCGCGATTCTTTTCCGTGATGTACCACGGGTTGGCGTCCATCTGTTGATCCGAATTTCTACTTTTGGCCACATTGCCTCCGCCGCCGCCTGAAGTTCCTCCTGCTCCACTTCCTCCGGAGCTCGACGTCGATGATTTGGTGTCCGAGAACTTCAACGAGAACTGTTGTGGCTCGGCGAGGTTCCAATTGACACATAGTTCCTTGTGAAAAAGTACACTAGTATTGAGCTGTTATTTAGTTAGCTTAGGCAAAATTTGGCGAGAGGTCATAGCTCATAGGTACTTTTTAATTAATTGTCCGAGCGAGCGAGGACTAGATAATGTAGTAGGTCTGCCAGTAAGCCAGTTCAGGCTATCTGTTTGTGTCTGTCCTTCTGCCTGTGTATTCTTTGAAAAGATAATGTGCTTAGCAGCGTAAGCTTGCCCCTTCTTTACATGCTTGCAAACATATCTTATTCTTATATAAATGGTAACTCAGTCATACACGTACCGGTACATGACTACATGTTACATGTATCATCGCTCACTTGCTCGCACAGACCTTAGCCTACTAGTTAGCCTAGTTTAACTACATGTACTCATCTTCCCATGCATGGGAAGAACAGTAACACAATCTACCCACAGAACAACCTGTATTATCGCCATCAGCGGCCGCTTCTGGTCGAATGTTATCAACTGAGGCGCATCTTGGGCGTCTTCGAGCGGCAAAACGGCGATTTTCACTACGTCGCTCGACAACATTTCGCGGAAAACAGTTAAACAATGTCGCGGTGAGCAAATTTACTTATCGCGGTTTGAACAGACGATTCTCGCACTTGCAGCGAAATAAATTTGGCATTTTGCCCAAAAAAATTAAGAAAGGAAATGTCGGTAGATGGCGCTGTTTCAAAGAAAAAAAAGCGCAAACTTCCGGCCATGGTTCCGGTAATTACCGCGCCTGCGCGCCATGGCGCCATTTTGTTTCTGTCTCCACCATCAGGACGACGCAAATTTGAAACAAACAAAAAAACCAAGAATTCTTATAAAATAATTGAAAATAAAAAAAAACCAATAAGAATTTGAAAGAAATATGGCGGACACAGCTGGCGATTGGTGTCTCATCGAGAGTGACCCGGGAGTTTTCACCGAACTTATCCGCGGATTCGGTTAGTCCGTTAGGCCTAATAGTCATGCTGAGTCGTCTGCTGAAACCTCGCCATAACCTTTGACATTATGCCGAAATTGTCATCATCAAAAAGATAATAATAATACAAACATATTCATTGACGCGTAGAGGCCTAATAAAGCGTTTTGTGTTTACACTTTACAGGTGTCAAAGGAGTGCAAGTTGAAGAACTATGGAGTTTGGACAAAGACAACTTTGAGAAATTAAAGTAGGTCTAAATCTAGCCTTTTATGCAAGCAGAAGGAGTTCAAATTATATATTGAATTCAAAAATGAATTATTATTATTTAATTGGAGCTTTCATTCGTGCAGACCGATCCACGGCCTCGTGTTTCTATTCAAATGGACGCCGGGTAACGAACCGGGTGACGGAACACTAGTCCAAGACAGTCGTTTAGACAGGATATTCTTCGCCAAGCAGGTTTGACTCAATTTACATTGTCATATTGATCACACGCAGTCATCGCCTACTCACATACCGTATACAGATATACAAGATACCGTATACAACTATACATAGGCCTACATATTACAACTGCCTGGAAATGGTCAAAATTACCGCATCAAGCTTTCATGGATTATTTTCAAACTCAAATTCGATTCAAACCAAATAAACTGAAAAATGGTTCGACTAGGAGTCATGTACTTCTAATACATATGAACTGGATGTTTTGCGACCCACTGAATTTGTAATTTTCTAATTCAAAAAGTGATCCAAATGTTCTGGATCACCCTCTGTAACTTGTTATTCCAGCTTGTAAATAATGCCTGCGCCACTCAAGCTATACTCAGCATCTTGTTCAACTGTAAGCACAGCGACATTGAGCTCGGTGAAGCTCTGAATAATCTGAAAGAATTTTCCCAAGGTTTCGACGCCACGGTATGAAATTAATATGAATTTACATTGTATGCATACGCTATCTAGCTCAATTGAGATTTTTTTTATTTACTATTTCCAGATGCGTGGATTGTCGCTCAGTAATTCAGACGTGATACGTCAGGTTCACAACGGTTTTGCAAGGTGCCTGTGTGCCCTAGTTCAATAAGTTAATTTCGTGTTCAATATTTTAAATAGCTATTATTGAAAGTGTAAAAAGTGAACAAGATTGTTTGCAGGCAGCAGTTGTTCGAGTTTGATTCAAAGAGCTCGTCCAAGGACGACGACGTTTTTCATTTCGTCGGCTATTTGCCCATCGAAGGTCGGCTCTACGAGTTGGACGGACTCAAAGATGGCCCCATCGATTTAGGTTTGCTCAGAAGCAAACAATTAAATTCTAATAAATTATCCGTGGGTTCATATTATTGTTACACTAAAATACAGGTCCAATTTTGCCGGATGTGGAATGGACTGACATTGCGAGACCCGTCATAGAAAAGCGAATTCAAAGGTCGTTATTTGTTTGCGACTAGGCATATTTGTAAATTTCAATTTAAATAAATAATTTTAATATAATATATCTCGAAACAGATACAGCGCAGAGGAGATTCACTTCAATCTGATGGCCATAGTTTCGGACCGTTTACTCCTCTACAGACGTCAAGTGGAGAAACTAACTAAAGACGTCGAGGCAATAATAAAGCTATTATATTTACCGATTTTTTTACCTTGTTATAAATGTTCGTTGTATTTATGTTCTAAGGACGCCGGAATGGAAACTAACGACGTTCACTCAGAAATCAGCAAACTTCAACTTCTGATTGCTGAAGAGGAAAACAAACATACACGCTATCAGGCAATTTAAACTTAATATTTATTTGTCTCCAGATTAAAATAAACTTTATTAAACCTCGTTGAATTAAATTATTTATTTAAATGTCATTATAATAAATGTATTTAAAAAATATAAAATAATTTATTTTAAAATCCCTTTCTTGTAAATTAAAAAAGGTTGAAAACGTGCGACGAAAACACAACTACCTGCCACTTATCATGGAGCTTCTGAAGATGCTCGCCAAGGAAGGACAGCTTCAACTGTTGCTCGAGAAGGTGAGATGAACTATGCAGTTAAGATTCCCTGCAGGTAACATGAATACAATTTTGAATTTTGTCACTTGTTTGTTGCAGGCCAAAGAGAAAACTCTACAGATGCAGTACAAGAAGGAAAACAAACAAAGATAAACTGCACAGTTTACACGCTTTCTTCTTTTTAGAAATAAAATAAGAGAAAAAAATCGCACTTTGTTTTTTAAAAGCTATTCTTTTTTGTTCTTCGTTTGTTTTGTTTCCTTTTAAATTAAAATAAATGCGAATTGCATGTTCGTAACTTTGTATCGTAAAAGAAATTTTCTTTGTTTACTTTTACTCTTAATTACTTGTGTGTATTAAGACAATAGAAAACAATACTGATTTAACAAGTATGCACAGTATATATTTTTCCAAAAAGTACTTTAAAATGTACATTAGATGTTTACATTTGTTTAGTGTTATCTTGGGTAAATAGTTCAAAACTCACCCATCATGATGATGATGATAAATTAATGAGAGAAAACGTGTATTGCACTTTACTAGGATAGAAATATTGTAGACAGTCACGATGAAACGCTGAAGGTAGAAAAACACGTGGTTACATAGTTTTAACTAGACTTAATCGACATCAACAACGAAAAGTACGATCTGTATTTATCTTATGTAAATGCTAATTTGTAACGTACTTTGTTTCAGTGCATTTTTTTTTTTTCATTTTATTTCTTTGCTCACTAAAATGGAAAAAAAAAACACTTGGACTATGCGTTCACACAGAAAAATACGATGATCGTACAGCAAATATTTTGTTAAAATTTCTAGAATGAATATTATTTTTAAAATGTATGAGCAAGATGTGTGAATATGATGAGCGTTAATAAATTAATTGAATGAAATTTCTTGGTATCTTGTGTTGCAACAAAATGTATACAAACACGTTCTACGTTCACGTTCTACGACTACACCGTACTGTTGGAAGTATGTCTTTGTTTGATTCCGTTTGAAGTTTAAACCAGTTATCAAATTACGTCACCATTTTGGATCCTAACAGAACCAAGGGACAAACAACACCCAGTGGGGACACTGCAGGAATCGAACCATGTTGCGCCACGAGTAGCACGAAGGCCAGAGCAACCGCGAGTCAGGGTAGGCCTACACGTTTTATACACACTAGGACAGCTGAGACAACAAACATACACGTGTACAGTACTTTTAAACAGGCCTAGCCGGTTAAATTTGATTTGTACATTCGACTATTATAGACCAGTTTAAGGCTGGAATCACTAATGACTTTTAGATCTGTCTCGACTTGGAAAATCCCAAGACAGGTTCTGATGACGTTATTTCTCCATTTTCTCTGAAAGGTAAAATGACGTATTCTCAGCCTGTCTTGGGATTTTTTCAAGTCGACAGAGCTTTTCAAGTCATTAGTGATTCCAGCCTAATTCATTTACTATAGAGCAAGGCTCAAAAACAAAAACTTTGAGCAAACAATTAACTTCAGTTAAGTTAAGATGGAGTTACCAGAATGCAAGGAGGAGTTTGAACTGATCACGTCGATGGCT
Source organism: Polyzonium germanicum (assembly GCA_034700265.1). Lineage (NCBI taxonomy): Eukaryota > Metazoa > Arthropoda > Diplopoda > Polyzoniida > Polyzoniidae > Polyzonium > Polyzonium germanicum. The sequence continues at coordinate 30,899 of JAQIYI010000038.1, forward strand.
CGCAGCGTTCCGACATGGCCGCCAGAATCTGTTCGAATTTGGCGTGTCGTTCCGCAGAGTTGACGGTCGCTCCTTTGTGACCCCAAAGAAATTTGAGATGAAATTCTGTCCTGAACATGGCCAACAGCAGTTCCTCGTAGTGAACATCCTCGAGCACGATCTCGCTGTTGCGCCTGTACACGCTGCTCTGCTGAACGTAATTGCGTCCGGATTCCAAGTGCGAGAGAAGCAGCAGCGAGCCGTAGTCGGCGCTCGATTGCTCCCACGGAAACGAGCACCTGATCGCGGGCATGGCAGGAGGGTGGTGACCTGAATTACCGATGTTGGTCATCGTCAATTCTTTGGTGGCGATCGACTCGACGACGCCGATCCCGAAGCCGCCGCCGCCACTTGATTCTTCGGCCTGCTGGAACGCTTTTTCGATCGCCACGACCAGCGGCAACACGTGAGGTATCGTCGTGTTGGGCGCCTGAGGATTGTTGCATTCGTTCATCGCTTTCAGCGTCGGTCGCAATTTAGTCTCGTACGTGAACGCGGTGTCCGTGCAATTTAGCCTCAATGCGTTCCAAGACATCTTCAAGCGTTGCACCTAATAAATAAATGGAACGAAAAGGACGTCAAGGACTTAGAAAAAATATAAACTAGTTTACCCGGTATAATTTCATGTTTTTTGGGAAAAATTCACTTGAAAAACAAAAGAATTTCAACAGAATCGTGATTTTGGTGTTTACACTTCAGGATCAGAAATTGGTTGTTGGACTTTTCATATCATGGAAAATACGATGGGCCAAACATAAAAGAAATCTCATGGTTTTCAGGTTTTTGTTCCACTTTATTTTTTAAACTATATTTTTATTCTTGTTTTCTTTATATACGTAGGTCAGACTTGTTTTTGTAACTTACATCACGTAAATATATTTTATTCGAATTTCCAATCTGTAAACACATTTTTTGGTGTTTAAAAGTTTAAATTTCGTTCAGTTTATTTTGTAGTGAGCAAAAAAAAAAGCAAATGAATTTGAGATTTTTCTTTTTTCAAGTTCACCTGAGGAATTCCCAGGCCAAGCATGATGCCGACGAAACTGTACAGGTTGCCGAGAGCCGTCTTGGTGTCGACGGCGATTTCGATCCACTTGCGCAACATGCTCGCTCGTTCAGTCTCGTTCAGACACGTCAGAATCGTGATCGCAACGAACAGTTTCAAGCATTCGGTTCTGTACACACAGGAATATAACGATCGATATAAGAACTTAGTACCGTATTCAGACTTAGGAGAAAGTTTCCGCCAGAAATTCCCACAATTATCTTTGGGCTAACATTGTAACTTTGCCAGGGCCGTATTGACATGCAGCTAGGGTGTTTGAGGAGTGAAAACATCCTGGGAATTTGTGGAAATCCCAAGAATTTACGGAAAATGCCTCCATAACGTTAAAATTGAAAAAACAGCATCGAAATCGTTAAAATTTAAAAATAAAAGTGTCAAAATAGTCAAATTTGCTAACAAAAAAGTCATATTGCTCGCTAAATATTCTCATGATTGCTCCCATGTTTAAGAAAAAAGTCCTGAGTTTTTCGTATACCCCAGCATACTATTTCTTTTAAAATTTAAATGTACAATTATAAGTTCACATGTAATCATGCATATTTCAAATAGCTTGTCTACTTGTATGACCTTCAGACTTAGCTTGGCTGGTTTTATTGGCAGGTAAGGTATTTCAATGCGCAAGCAAATTAAATTTTTAAAAAAGGCGCTTATTTTACGCCTCATGCTTCTGCGTCATGTTCTAATTTTCGCTTTTATTGTAAACGTGGCGTCAGTGTAAATTTACAAAAGTTGACGTACCTCTCAATAAGATCCAGCCTCAGTTGATGTCCTTGTGGCAACGTCACAAGCTCCAAGCCGGTCATGACTCCGAGTCCAAGATCTACGTCGGCGGCCATCTTGAACACGCTCAAGTCGACGCGCGTGAGGTGAGCGGAAAGAATTCGAGGTCCGCACTCGAGAAGCACCGAGTGCACTTTACGCAGCGCGGTCACTTCTAGCGGTTTGCTCGCCTCGAGCGACGGCAAGAGTAACGCGACCGCGGCTGCGACCGGCGAATTCGCACTCACGTCGAAACACGAGGGTGGATCGTCGTGAGGCACGAGGAGCGTTGATTCTTCGCCGAACGCCGAATCGGCTTCCGATCCGGTGCCGTCCGCACTCGTCGCGCTTTTGCGGTCCAAGAACGAGTACCTCGTGTCCGAGCAAGGTCGTCTTCGTCCAGCAGCTGCGACACAGCCTCCGACAGGTCTTCGTTTCACCGAGCCCAAAGTCATGTTGGCTGACGACAAAAGTATGTCGGCGCTGTGAATCGAGTCTCCGGACCCGTTTCCGCTGTCGTTTTCGCTGCTGTTGATGCCGTTGCCGTTGCCGCCGCCGCCGCCGCCCAAAACGACGTGGTCCGCGGCCATGGCGGTCACGCCGGCAGGAACGACGTTGGTACAATTAGCGGCTGGTCGTCGCGCCGAGTACTTGACGGACACCGTTCGACTCGGTTTGGGTGGTGGAACGTCGCCATTTATCTGTATTTGACTCGACTCGGCAGGCGTGTCCACGACGACTCCTGGAATGGAAATTACATTCGTCGGTTGGAGTGCAGCGTTCTTGCGTTCCGTCCTTGGGCTCAGCATCGGTTCGCTGCCAGCGCGCATCAAATGCTGCTGTCGTCTGCTCAGCGAAGAGGCGACCGAACGCCGACTTGCCGAGTCTCGATTGTCGCTCTGGGCCATCATCATGATGGGATAAGGTGAATGCCGAGAGACGTCGATCACACTGGCGCAATTGTTGTCCAGCTGGACATCTGCAGCACGACTCACACCCTTCACTGAACTGTTGCAATGCCAACGTTTCTCTGGAAGCTGTGGCGGAATCATAGCTGTTGACATCGATAATTGAAGTTGTTGTTGTTGCTGCTGTTGGTGGTGGTGGTGGCGTCGTTGCGTTGTCGAGGACGGACTTCCAGGCGGCGTCGCTCTGGGCGAATGCGCCGGACTCGTTTTGGCGCTGTCGATGCTGCTGCTTCCGAGACTGGGCAACGGACTGGTCGTTCCGCTCCCGCCAAAGTCGCTCTCAGAACGGCAGTACGATCCGTATCGATTCGCGTAGAAACTGAGCGGCATGCTGCGATTGATCGGACGACTGATCTTGGCCGACGAAGCGGACGATATCGGCTTGCCGCTGCCGACGTAACACGTGACCAAATCGGGCACGGTGTCGTAGCTGTCGTCCTCCAGTAGAAACTGGATTCTCTCGTACACGGTGTTCGGTTGAATGACCATCTTTGTGACAAGAAATAAAATACAATAATAATGAAATACGGAAAAATAAAAATAAAATACACTAAAACAATGATGTACATTTTAAATCTTATCCAAGTATACATGGAAGCACACCGAAGGAGACTAAAATTCCTTCTTTTTTATTAGGCCTAGGCCCAACTGTTAATTTTGAGAAAGATCATCTATGTTTTGATCATATTATACATTTATATTTATAAACAAATTCTGCCAAACCCATCATGACAGCCATTTTGAGTAAAATTTCTGAATTTTGACTACAATTTCTGAATTTTTACTACAGTTTCTGAATTTTGACTAAAATTTGTCAATTTTGACTAAAATTTGTCAATTTTGACTAAAATTTGTCAATTTTGAGTAAAATTTCTGAATTTTGACTACAATTTCTGAATTTTGACTACAATTTGTCAATTTTGACTAAAATTTGTCAATTGTGACTAAAATTTGGTAATTTTGACTAAAATTTGTCAATTTTGACTAAAATTTGTCAATTTTGACTAAAATATTATCAATTTGGAAATAAAATTTCTCAATTATGACTAAACTCTCTCTATTTTGACTAAATTTTATCCATATTTATTAAATCTCTCAATTTTGAATTTTTATGTCAAATTTCTCAATTTTTAAGACGAATCCATCAAATAATTGATTTTTTTAATTAATTACTTGCTACTTTTTGATAATCTTTTAAGACCTTTAACGTCTAAGTAAACTCTTGATTTATGTATGCCGAATAATTCGTCATCTGCATTTGCACACTTTTTCCAGAGCGAAACGGTTGGTGCCACCAACCTTGTTGATGACGAAATGAAGCGGCAGTCCCTTGGAGCGACAAGTGAGCACGAAGTCTCCTGGCTGTGATATGCAATCCCTGATGAGAAAGTCGCCATCCTGAGTGGCAAGTTCTTCGGCGCGTGATCTCGGTATTGTGCCGTGGTACCAGGCGTGACTGCGAAGGTCCCGACTGTCCAAGCTCAGTTCCCACTCGAGCGCCTTGCGGAGCTTCTGCGGAGACGCGTTCGGATCAAATACAGGTTCCTAAGAACAATGAACAAAATAATTAAATGGCCATTATTTGTAAGCAAAACTCGCAAATTGAGACTTCAATCACTATAGAGCTGTGTTTAAAGTAGGTATCCGTAAGGGTTAACTTGAAAGCGACTTGAGACTTGTCTTTCCAATATGTAATCGCATGACAAGTCTTAATTCTCTCAAGTCGCGTTCGAAATTTTCTTAATATAATCAATATGGCGCGTTCACATCCCTTCTTGTGCATAAAATAAAACAAAGCTAAGATACGTCGCTTTGGTGTATCTTGCTCAACAATTTCAAGTTTTTGATTTTATTCTGGACGCCCCATTAGGGATACCAATAAATTATATAGTCATTAAATGTTGGAATCATTAATTAATGCACTTAACCAAGACCGTCTCGAGTCAAGACACCTTTCAAGATGTCTTTGAATTTCCTTGAGACGATCATACAGATTTATGCAGAATAGTAAACAAAAATATGTCGTTCTCCAGCCTGTCTTGGAACTTTGTTGAGTCGAGACAGCCACTTTTAAGTATTCAGTGTAGAGTGTACGTATCACCCATAGAAGGACTAGACCAAGATCTTGAATCATGTAAAGTGAATTCTGGAAGTGGAGAAAAAAAATAACTAAATAAATCTACTCACCATTCCACATTTGACCAACTGGCTTCCGATATCCTTGGTGACGGCACTGTAATAACAACAAGAAAAATCGGCTTCTTTTAGCAATAGTATTAAAATCCTTGCCGTTAACCCTGTGTATTAGCGTAAAAGCATGAAGGCAGGTCGATAGCGCAAATCTCCTTCTTAAGCTGCTCGCAAATCTATTCGATTGGGTCGATCATCATGCCCCCCTCCTCCACCGCACGTATATATAGTCGGAACTTTGAAGCAATGAAGCATCTTGCCAAAATGCACATTACGATAAAACTCGTGATCTCGGGCTTTGACAGAAGAAGGGTCGATCGAGGAGACGAGTCTTACTTCGCCTATGATCACACGTTCTCTAATTCCCCCGATAAGCCCTCATCTAGTGTGACGACTTATGCACGGTAGCGTAAATCCATCAAGGCCCCATACGCATCTACAGTAAAGAAACTCGGCTTGCATGGTTATTGATTTATTTCTCGCTTCTTTTGCTCACGTTATTTCCATCTCAGTTTCTTTGAAGCGACCACGGAGACGACTCGTCTCGACGGTTAAAACGCGCAGCTAAGCATATCTACATCAGTACGATACTACTACGAAAGTGTACATTCACGCTTAAATGACGTCGAAAAAACCCTTCGTCCAATTTAAGACCGTCTTTCCCATCTGAGATTCTCAATTGAAACCATCCGCCTTTAAACCAGTAAACATTTATCTTAATAAAAAGGATTCACGACCCTTGATTAATGTTTCAATCTCACAAATTGCTTTAATTTAAATATTGTAAATGAAAGAAAAAAAAACAATGAACTAATTCTAATAGGATAGGCCGAAATTACTTTATGCTTTTATACAAAGCATATTTAATGTTGCTTTTTAACTAACAGATTTACGTTTTTAAATATCAAATTTTATTGCTTTTAAAAACGCCTTCAAATACCAGATATAATCTGTGTAAATATGAAATTTAATGCGTTTAAATACCAAATTTGATCCGTTTAAATACCAAATTTAATGCGTTTAAATACCAAATTTAATGCGTTTAAATACCAAATTTAATGCGTTTAAATGTCAATTTAATGCTTTTAAAATCGCTTTTAAATGCCAAATTTAATCAATAATGATTCTAAAATTGTTTCAAGAATTAAATGCTTTTAAAATATTTCTTTCAAATTGGGAAAAAATAATACTTTGCAATTAAAATTATGCATTTATTGATTTACATCAAATGTAGGGCTTGTAACCAATGGCTTGATAATATCACAAAATGCTTCTTTTGAATTATTCCGCCTTCATATTTACGCATTTATGTTGGGCTGCGCAATCTTACAATGTACACTGTATAATATCACGAAATAGCGTGACGTAATCTGTCTCTTCAAAGGTTTATGCGAGCCAGACAAGCATTATGCAAGCCTGTTGTTGACGTCATACATACAAATGACATGGTTGATGATATATAATAAAAATATATTACAAAACATATTTCTTCCCTTGCATCATTTGCATGTGCACTCTGCGCAGCAGGAAGCAACCCGACGTAAACGCGTATATGTGAATGCAGCGTAATATTCTAATAATTTTATTTTATTTTTTTATTTTACATATTATACGGTATTAATTTATAAATTTCATACCAATCAGATAACGGTAGTTGTTCCTGAGATGCCTGGAAATATTCCTTGCTGGACGGCACTGCACTTCGGAAACTCCGATAACCTGCGTAAGAAAACAATTTTTTTTATTGATTATTGAATATTGATCACTAACTTACATTGCATTAAGTGCGTAGCTGTGTATACACGTATATGCCTATTCACTAACTATTTGCATACAGGTTCCACTAACTAACTACGGACTATTGATGACGCAGGTGAATACTGTACATCAAGTTCGCAGGTGTGCCATCGACTTTATTTTTCATTGGAATGCACTCTCCATTGAGGAATAAAATGCTAATTCGCTATTCGCCCGCCCGGATATGCAAACAAGTGCAAAACAAGCAACAACAACAAACAAACAATCCAGTTTCCGCGTAAAAAATAACAACCGCGGGCTCATTTGTTTTGTCGACACGGTTGACAAAACACTTGGGCGCGTCGATCGTCATTTCGAGGTCCATTTGTGGCATTCATTGGCACACAAACACGCGACCTAACAGACTGTGTAGAGTGGGCGTAGAAATTTGGCATTGGCGTCTTGTCACGACTTATACTGAAATAAAATTCCCAAACACTCGTGGGCGGCACGCGTGGCGCACATTGATGGCAGGTGCACGTCGTGTTACATTAAGCGTAGGCCTAGCTCGTACAAGAGCCCAACGTCAAGTTAATGATGGTGTTGTTTGGCTATCTTCCAATGTTATTATTTTTTTGGATTTTTTGGCCACTTTAAACGCTCGGGTTACGTTCCGGTAACAATTGCAAGTACGGTACCGGTATAAAAAAATACGCAGTTTTAGCAAGAAAATTTGGTTTTGAAGTCGAAATCACACCATACTGTAAAGAGTAGTTCTGGCACAAAAAGGTAGTTCCAAATGTGAAATGGTAGTTCTAAATCAGATTTTGGGCAGTTGTTAAAATAC